>CAJVPJ010000571.1:0-21675 GCA_910592205.1 Paraglomus occultum | reverse complement strand
CACAACCCAACCACGCAGTGGCCGCCCAAAACTTTTAAATTTTGAGCATAAGCAAGTATTAAAACGGGTTGTTAAGCAAAACAACTCAAAAAACTGGTTAATGAAAGGACTGGATTTGATGTTTCTGCTAAATTATTAGGAGAAATTTACACGAAATTAATTTTTTTTCTCGCATTCCGACATCCAAGCCTTTACTTACTGATCAGCAAAGAGAAAATCGCCTAAACTGGTGTATTGAAAGAAAGGATTGGTCTATTCGAAAATGGAAGTCTGTTATTTGGAGTGATGAAAGTCGCTTTACAAATGATGGTCCAGGTCGTGTTTGGATATGGAGAGCCCCTGGAACAAGATTTAATATAAAAAATATGGCTCCTTCAGTTAAATACGGGGATGGCACTCTCCGTGCCACAATTTGAAAAGAAAAAAATACTGGGTCTGTCTCTTCTTCGCCGACGTTTGATGATGTGGGGTTGTTTTTCTGGTAAAGGCTTAGGCCCATTGGTAAAAGTGGAAGGAAAAATAAACAGATTCGATTATATTCAAATACTTAAACCCCATTTATTACCATTGATTAGAAGAGATTTTGGTGAAAAAGGGTATTTGTTTCAAGATGACAATGCCTCCATTCACACTGAGAAAGATGTTAATGAATGGCTTGCAGAAAGGAAGATCAGAACTTTACCTAATTGGCCAAGCCAATCACCAGATTTGAACCCTATTGAACGTTTATGGTCAGAACGCATTAGAAACCGTTCGACCTTGCCTAAAAATGTAAGGGAACTTGAGACAGCATTACAGGAGGAATGGAACCAAATTTCCAACAATGTTTTAATGAATTTAATTAAAAGTATGCCTAGAAGGGTCGAAGCGTGTATTGCAAGCAAGGGCTGGCCAACAAAGTATTAAATTTATATATAGATTCATAACAAGTTAGACTATACCATATAAAAATTTTAGTCCCAATTATTATGTACACTTTTGAACAATTAATAAAGTTAGGGTGGCCGATACTTTTGTCCAGGTAGTGTATTTATCTGTGTCAACACATGGATAATCTACAGTCGACCAAGGACAAACTGGCGGCTTCTAGTTCAAGGCGTAAGAAGAAGCAGGCCTTGCGAATCGATACGGCAATCTTTCGGATGCGACGAAGATCAAACGCCTACAAAGCGAAGTACACAAAAAGAGCGTCGTATTTTTCACTCGCGATTTGATGCCATCATCATTCCTCCTTTTGAGGTATCAAATATGGTAAACCGAAAACACGAAAGATATCACACAAAGCCGTTCGTAAAATGCTCTGTTAGGGCCACTATCAATTTCGCCAACGTCTTGTGGCTAAGGCAGAAGAACTAGAGGTCCGCGTTATTATTCAAAATGAGGCCTACACTTCGAAAACTTGCAGCTTGTGTGGGAATATTCAAAAAATAGGAGGGTCCGAGATGTACAAATGCTCGGGGAATCTTTTTCCGGGCATTGCTTGATGGAGCCTTGATTCTCTCCGGAAATAGTATGCCTACTACTATTGATGTGTTACATCCACTGCAATAGAATACTGATAGTCACGTGAAAATACTAATTCCAACAATTAATAATGGTTTTCCTTTAATAGCATATCAAATATTGTGACACCGCCACAATTAATCACATAATGAGGGGGATTGCAAAACGGTATAATCTTTGTCTCAAACATTCACCAACCTCTTAAATAACCTTCCTTTGTTAGGATTGTTCAAAAACAAATCTGCCTTTCTCTTCACCCCCTCATCTCCGCTTACACTAAATTTCTCCTTATTCCAGCACTTTCACTAATCACGTTCGAACAGTATACCAAATACCCCATAGAATAATATGCCGCCTGCAACAACTGGACAACAAAAATACTCAGGACATGTCGGTTCACTCAGTCCACAGCAGGCTGCAACCCTTGAAAAATTTCGTCAGGAACTCTCAGACGAAGGTTTCTACGACGAAGAGCGCCACGACGATGCTTGTCTTCTTCGTTTCCTTCGCGCTCGTAGATTTGAATTGTCAAAAGCAAAAAAGATGTTTATTGATTGCGAAAAATGGCGGAAAGAGTTTGGTGTCGAGAACCTCGTCAAAACTTTCGACTATACCGAACATAACGAAGTGATGAAGTATTATCCCCGCTATTATCATAAAACAGACAAAGAAGGACGACCTATATACATTGAAGAAATTGGAAATATTGACATTAAAGCCCTCTACAAGATCACTACTCCAGAGCGTCAGATCCAGAACCTTGTCGTTGAATATGAAAAATTAGCTACTTATCGTCTTCCTGCTTGTTCTGCTAAACACGGCAAAATGATCGAAACATCTTGCACCATACTTGATCTCAAGGGTGTTTCCCTTCGCTCGTTTTCCAATGTCTATAGCTACGTGAAGCAAGCCTCTACGATTGGACAGTACTACTACCCGGAACGTATGGGTAAATTCTTTATCATCAATGCACCGATGCTCTTTTCTTCAGTCTGGTCGTTGGTGAAACCTATGCTGGACGAGGTCACCGCTGCCAAGATTGTAATATTGGGCTCGAAATATGAGAAGGTTTTGCTTGAATACATTGATGCGGATAGTCTACCCACTAAATTTGGTGGACGTTGCAATTGTGTGAATGGATGCCACATGAGTGATGCCGGACCATGGAACGAGGGAAACGTCGTAGTAGGAAAGGAAATTGAAATGATCACTAATGGGATGACAGTTGAAAAAGTTGTTGCACAAGCTTAGAGTCGAATACAAGTGGAGATGAGGATATAACAGAATAAATACAAACATTTATTTCTTTCTTTTCTTTTGAATATTCTAATCGATTTTCTATTGAACATTTGAAATTTATTCGGAACATCCGCGACATTAGATTTTGTCTATCCAAAACATTTTGGCCTTTCGTTCGATTATTTTATTACCAAGTTATAGATGCTTTACAAAATTATTATGTATATATTTGCAGAATAGTTATCTGCTTTTTCTTTGAAAGGAACGAGATCATGTTCGGTAGAGAGTCACTCCCATAGACAAATAATAAGATAAATACGACCATCATCTCCTCTCAACCACGGCGCTCGCTACTAATTAACGGTGAAAAGGTTGGGTTTTTTATGTGTGTATTAAATAGACTTGAGATTTCGATTAGAGACTATGCGCACAAATAATGTAGTCCACATTATTCGTACGAAAAATATTTGTGACTATCGAACTACTTCAACTTTTTGATAATGAACGATAGAAGGCATTATACGAGTTCTCCATGTCAAATTGTAATTGCCGTACTTGCTCCTCGTTGATCTCATCAATCGCCTTCATCGAATTTAAAGTTATCAGCCATTGCCTTACTTTTGCCTTCCCTTCGAAATCCGCGGGAAGAGAGCTTACATTGTTGAGGCTTTGCATTAAATCACTTAGAACCGGATGTATCTGATCCACCGCCTTCATCTCCAGTTTGAGAGTATCCATTAACGTAATAAAATGCTAAAAATAGAAATGCATGGTTGGGAAGATACATATAGTTGAGAGAATAAGTTTAAGATATCCAATGACAGCTGACGGCTAATTTTACGACTGCATATCCCACCGTCACAGTTTCAGCCACATATTTTGCCGAGGCACCAGATCCATGTCCAGCGCCAGTCGAATGTTCTATAGTAGCCGGAACCCCTATCTTAAACCTATTGGCTGCTGCAGGACATCCGAGCTAGACAGAAGAACAAAACATATCAGTATCACGTTGTCAGGAAAGAAAGCCCTCCCCGTTACAATACCTGCTTTGCTCTTACCTTGTACTCTTTCATAAATTTCTCAATATCAGGTACATGATCGCTTACCAAATTCAAGGCTGTTTTGTACTGTGCGATCAATTTCGAACAAGCAGGAGTATAACTAGTCATTCTTTATCATTAGGAAAATGAAAATTAACGGAAACTAATAATTCGAATGTTTATTAGTCCTCTTACTCTGTATGCTTAATAGAGTCCTTGATGTAGGCTTTTTCGAGATGTTCCATTGTAACAATGATCGCATACAAGTCGGCGAGGTTCTCGTATTTTTCTCGATCTATGGTATTCGTGTATAATCTGACTTCCTACACAAATGTCGATATCCCTGTTAATCAGAAACACTCTATACACTGAAAAAAAAAGAGCAAACGATGGTACACAGTTAATTATCATGCTACGATACCTCGTCTAATGTGGGGACTTTTGAGTGCAATTATCCCGAGGGGAGAAACCGTATAAGCAGAACTCTTAAGTAAAAAACACGTAAGTAATTCGCGGAAACCCAGCTTGTAAAACTTACAATGTTTAGAACTATTGGCGGGCGAATCATTTCGCGTAGAAGGGTAAGCAGCCATACGATCGAGATTTGCCGGTTTGGTTTTTGCATGCTCAGAGTATGATGAATAATATAGTTGGATAAATTCCTGTGTCATGTGATATGCATATTGTATAACATCCAATTTTAAAAGAACAATTGCAGACGAAACGTAATCAGTAGACGCACACCTCTTATTTCATTTTTCTTTAGAAGCATGGACGATCACGACGAATTACTTGCGAGATTTCGGAACGTTGTTCCCATAGATGAGAGCAAAGCTCTTTTCTACCTCGAAGCCAATAATTGGGATCTCCAAGTACCTATCTACAATGTTGTAATACACGTCTTAATGTGAAGCCATTGGCATTCTAAAGCTCGCGTCTCTCCATATACTTAGACTGCGCTGAGTAACTTTTATGAAGAAGGAGCGGGCGAGCAAGACTTGGAAGAGGAAATGTTTGAAAGTGAACCGTCAATTATGCCGGGGAATTTCCCGTCCTCTTCTGCAGTTGCGTCTTCTTCCTCTGCAGTAGCGGCTTCTTCTTCGTCTTCGGGACAAAAGATTGGGAAAGGGTAAAGCTTCAAAATGATTACAAGTCTCAAATATTAGTCGGATGAAATAAATTGAGATGCTAAGTGCTTTAGGTCGTGTTAATAGCACAAGCACAGAACGGCGTGTGGCTACACTGCGTGACTTTACTGGCCATTCAGCTGAGGAAGAGGCTGAAGACGACGAGGAGCACGAGAACTTATTTGCTGGTGGCGAGAAGTCGTATGTTGAACCGTGTCGACTGCTGCAATATAAGTGATTATCGTTTATCTAACTTTGCTTTTATTCACACTGATCAGTGGTATATTCACGCAAAATCCAAGTGTAAAGGCAAGTTCATTGGTCGGAGACATTCTCCGGAAGGCTGCGGAGTAAGTAAACGTATTGAATACACTTAAACATAGGTATATGCTAGTTTGTTTTGTATGTGTCAGTATATTACATATCACTTTTACTATTGCGCTCCCATTATATCCTTGTCGCATATGCAACGTGTTCAAGAGGTGGGCGCGCCGCTGCTGAAGATGATGTTGCTAAACCAACAAAGCCAAGTTATTTTGGTGGAACCGGTAAGTATGGATTAGTATTATCATGGTATTCATATTAGCATAGAATGTTCGTTCATACGTCTTCCACAATCTACAAACAGGATACCGACTTGGAAGCGAAGATGAACCATCTGTTGTAATTCCGAGTAGCGCAGGCTCGGGTTCGCATGAACCCGAAGAACTTCAACCTGTAGGTTCATTAACTGTCTGATTACAGATATCTAGACAAGAGCTCAGTTGGTATGAATAATAGGTTGTGCGGCATCTGACTTTTTGGAGAAACGGATTCAGTATTGAAGACGGACCACTAATGGCTTACGATGATCCGGCAAATAAAGAGTTTTTACAAGCAATTAATAGCGGGTAAGACGCTCGTGTCTGTTCCTATCGTAGTATGTATTTGTCAACTACTTGACTATTAATACTACATGTCCTGTTCGACATTTTATAGTCGGGCGCCTTTACAACTCCTAAATGTCAAAACAGGACAGCCAGTAGACATGCGAGTGGCGCGACGACTAGATGAGGATTATAAGCCTCCACCCAAGAAACCATCCGCGCCTTTTTCAGGAAGTGGTCAACGGTTAGGAAGGTCAATATTGCAACTAACATATGCGTCTATGTAGAGTCTTTATTCTAGCACAGCTCACTCGCTTCATTATTTATAGTCTTGTGACCGCTGTGGCTACCAGTAGTTCTGCTTCATCATCTGCTTCATCCGCGTCCCCGACACAGCGACCAACCGAGTTTCAGGTCGACGAATCGTTACCAACAACATCTATTCAGGTTAGACTTGGAGACGGAACCAGGTAAGAAAATTGAAAGCATGTTTTCCTTTACGCATTTTCGAAATGTATTTAACTCTTGTTTTAACATCGTAGGATGGTCGCCAGATTTAATCATACGCATACTATTGGCGATATCCGAAATTTTATTAATGCGTATGATTGTTGTGCCTTGCACATTAATTTTATTATACTTGATTTATTAAACTTTAAGTTTTTTCGTCATTAACATCATATTTCTCGTTTCTCAACAGGTCTCGAGCGGGTGAAGCAAGCCGTGATTACACTCTTCAAACAACATTCCCCACAAAAGAGCTTACAGATGAATCGCAGACTTTGACTGATGCATCGCTTCTTAACTCTGTCGTTGTTCAGCGATATATTTAGATGTCAGGCGTTGTCTTTTGTTTATCCGTCTTGAACTATATGCAAAGTCTTTGCAGAGCGAGTCTTGTGTATGATACGTTTAGCCGATTACGAATAACTAATGATCCTCACAAATGGCAGACTAATATCTGATATTCCTAATAAAAAACAAAATATACTCGCATTTATACAAGTTGAAACTATTCAATGCATGAGAATGATCCCATGGTATGTTGCGCAATGGATAAAGCTTTGTGAACTTGCTGAACTTCATATCAGTTTCAATTTCCACTGTGCAATTCTAAATTGGATTTTTTGTGGAACGAGATAGTGAAATAACCTCAGAAATATTTGCAGGTGACCGCTTTTGTTCCACATGCATATACACTACTGTACACATACAAATACATGTTAATATACGTATACAACGTACCAGGGCTCACGAATGTCGGGAAAGTTGGAAGTATCGCTTGTTTCGCAATTGAAGTCTTCAGAACATGTCATACGTCACAATAAGGTGTCCCCGTTTCGACGTTTCTCCCCTTATAAATCACTGCTACCCAAGCATCCCCCCTCGAATGCTGATCAGTGTGAAAATGAGATAGGCCTCGGCTTTACTGTAGATCGCAGGAAACTCAATGGCGAAACCTTAGCGAACGTACCACGTTATCAACGGCAAATAAAAGACATACTTGGTCCTCAAGAGCGTCGCTTGGACACCGAAACTGACTCAGACGAAACGAACCAATTAAAGCAAGCCGAGTAAGTATATAAGTATAGAATGCTATTTAATTCAAGTTTGTCTAACAGTGCATTTGTTTTAACTGTCTACCCATTTGCCAGCTCATCAGAGATAATAATTCTGACCCGGTACTGCTTCAACTGCAAGTCGAAATCACACAGTTTTAAATCCTGCCCCGAACCTCATTCTCCAACACGTATCAATCAGAACCGAACAGAATTTGATTTAAAGAATCCTATGCCTCAACCTTTTCATAGTCGATTTCATATAGAAATAAAACGGGAGAATATGATAGATCAATTAGTTCCTGGAAAACTATCGGATGAATTAAAGGAGGCGTTGGGAATGAAGGGTTCTGTGAATGAAGACATACCACCATGGTATACCTCGATGCGAATGTTTGGATATCCACCTGGGTATTGGTGTTATGAGGGTGAAGGTATGAACGAATGAATGAAATAAAGGCTGGATGGCAGTGGACGCGTAACCACAATAAATTTACAGTTTGTTTACATATTTAGATCCATTGAAGGAAGCGAAAGTTAGAAGACGCAGACTATACTATGAAGATGGAGAGAATGTTAAACTACAAGTGTACGGGGTAAACGAACGTAATGGAACGTCTCGGGAGGAAAAATGCGATAATATAGGAAATAAAAATGTACATAATTTATTGAACGCTACCAGAGGTAATGTGGGTGAAAAGCACGAGAAACATGAGGACGAACAAGCTCTTGAGGACGGTGAAATATTAGAGGACGATTTTGATGTTAACCCAGTCGAACATAAGGGTAATAGTAATACGATAGACAGCAAGGATAGCATGTCCCCCAGCAAAAAGCGTGTTCGCCTGGTGGAATATCCAGGCTTAGACTGGGACGACACGACTACAGTCCTGGAAACCCATAATCCTTATTGGACATTTTTTTAATAAAAGGTTTTCTTGTTACAACATACTAACATGTTTTCTGAAATTAATGAGCAGTATCATGTCATAAATCATATGACGAAGAAGTACAGTCAAAGCTCGGAAAACCGATAAATGCTAAAACCGATACTTTTCCCAATTCCCAAAACACGTATAACAAAATTCGCTCGGAAAACCGATATTTCATATAACGTCGCGCAATTCCGATATTATTTTGTCACATTCATATAATAATAATAATAAAAATTTAAGCTCGATAAACCGATATTAATATAACCAATAGCAAAGCTTTATCTGCTACACAATATCTGGTATTATTTAATTAGCAGACACAATTCTTTGCATGATGTTCCTATCAATATTTATGATACGTTATTGTGACGAAGCTTGGAATGCGTTGCTGAAACAACTATTCACAATTGTTTGAGGAAAACTGGTAGATTCGCCTCTTGTTCCCCATAGTGTTAATATCAGTACTGAAGACATACAGCATTGTCTTACTCAACTAGAATGGATGAGCCTGTTGTTGGCTACTGTATTGATAAGTAATTACCTATTGAACGTTTTACCGATAATGATATTATTGCAACCCGTACAGAACGCCGAAGAAGATGAAGACGGCAAAGAAAAAAGTGACAAGGAATATGAACTACAGCTTTAGCGGGTGTGGACAACCTAATGCCATTCGTCAATGATCCGCCCAGTGGCTTCCACTAATCAAATGTAATAATCTCTCAAAACCGACACTACGTCTCTACATCGGTTTTCCGAGCTTTGACTGTAATCGGTTTCAGATAAGATAGCTTTAGAAAGTATCCAGCTTAGTAATTACATTATTTGCAGCAATCGAATGATACGCATGTTGTATTGTCGAGAATGAAAGATTTGCAACGTTAGTTAAGAAAATAAAAAAGCAAGTGATTCTTGAAGAAATGTACAGTATAAACTAATACTTTTATCACGTGAGTCTCGATAAACCGATCGTCTCGATATTTCCCATTTTAATTTGCCCAATATGGTAGTTTTTTTTATGATAATTAAAATATTTCATTTTTTTTTGCTAAAACAGTAGCGACATCAATGTTTGCCTACACTATCCAGGTTGCAAGATCTGGAGTCCGTGCGGTAAGCATTGTAGCATTTTCAACTCGCTCAAGTAGGAACTCTATACATACTAACCCCTTCTCCTTTAGACTCTCCCACTCTTGCATCGTCGTTATGCAACTGCACAAAGCGTTTCTAGCCTTCTTCTTGTTGAGCACAAGGATAATAACATAGCTTCTTCTACATTCAACACTCTTACAGCAGCAAGTAAACTAGGCGGCAGCATTACTGCACTAGTGGCAGGCGAAAATCCTGAACAAGTGGCCACAACAATCGCAAAGTTTCCTGGTGTCTCGAAAGTTCTGACTGCAAAGGATAAGGCATACGAGCATGGGATATCGGAAGTGTATGCTCCACTTGTAGTTGCGGCTCAGAAAACACACAACTTTACACACTTGCTGGCCTCAAATAGTGCATTTGGAAAAAATATTTTACCCAGAGTTGCGGCATTACTGGATGTTGCGCAAATATCAGACATTATTGGCATCGAAGGAACCGATACATTTATTAGGCCAATATACGCAGGTAATGTTAATTGCGCACCAATTCAATGGTCGTTTCGAATTCTGGCTGATCCTATCAACTCGATTATGTATATAGGCAATGCAATTGCAAAAGTGAAGTCTAATGATTCTGTAAAAGTGGTCACTGTTCGTAGCACTGCTTTTCCTGCTGCCAAAGAAGGCGACAATAGTGCACCCACTGAGCCCGCTCCAGAGTCTGAGAAATCATCTTTAACTGAATGGGTCGGGGAAGAATTGCAAAAGAGTGATAGACCAGAATTGGGATCAGCGTCGAGAGTCGTATCTGGTGGGAGAGCGCTAAAGAGCCGAGAAAATTTTGATAAACTTATGTTTAGCCTAGCCGATGCCCTCGGAGCAGCCGGTAAGAGAGAAGCAGTGTACAGTCTGTAGAAAGTCACATGTTGGGACGTTGAGAAGGGCAAAATGTTGTAACGAAAGAGTGAAATATTAAGACAAAACTTTTATGCTTAGTTGGCGCATCAAGAGCCGCCGTAGATTCAGGATACTGTGATAATGCTTTACAGGTAAGGAAATGACAATTTGGTTGACGCCAAATTGGTATTAATACATGCATGCTTTTCTGTAGGTTGGACAAACGGGTAAAGTTGTTGCTCCAGGTGATTAAGGATGTTTACTACTCGCTTCTGCACCACAGTTACAATCAATTGCTGACTTATTATTTTGTCTAATAGATCTTTACCTGGCAGTGGGCATTAGTGGTGCAATACAACACATTGCTGGTATGAAAGACAGCAAAGTAATAGCAGCAATTAATAATGATGCCGAGGCTCCAATATTACAGGTCAAGTATCTATTAATAGACATTGTTTTATAATTTTTACTTAGCACTAAGAATTTTTTTCGTTCCAACAGATTGCTGATTTTGGTCTTATTGCTGATCTGTTTACTGCTGTTCCAGAACTAACGGAAAAGTTGAAAAAGTGACCGAACACATTGAGTTCAATGACAAGGAGATTGTTAGAAGTAGAAAGAATAATTAGACAACTGGCAAAGCTTAATAATAAACACTGTTTACGTTACCTAAAAGTTGCACATTTGTTAGACATTTTCATATAATATCTCAAAAACATTGATACATGCTTTCAACCTAGAATGACAATATACACAAGACTGGGATTTCATCAACGCGCCTTTAATAAATGCTTGTTTGAGAAACAGAATACTGCTTATGTGAGCTCAGAAATAATCGTCCTGTGAACATGAAAAAGACAAATTGACTGTTAAATTTTGTTAGAAGCTACAGATAGTTATACCATTTTGAATTTACACATACTGCTATGGAGGATCTGTTGAATAGGGAATATTCAAGACCACCATAATGCTCAAAAAGACCCTGAATGTACTTTATTAAACACACACTGATAAATTTACACGTTGTCTAGATATTGATATATCTAATGTTATTACTAATTCGCATTGAATACAACAAAATTATGCAGTACAGATGAGGCTTGACATGAGGATTGAAATTAAAAAATTACAAATCGATAGTTATGGAACATGTTTCGCACAATTGACATTTCCAAAGTATGCATATCGGTTTAAATAATCATTGTTAGCTTGTTCTCATGTTCCTTATTTTAAGACGAATTGTTGTTTATGTCTATAAAGTAAGCATTTCTCCTCATGTTTCGCCTACAACCACTGAATAACGATATCATGGCCCAAGCTGTCGACGTTTGGACGAACTTGCTTTACAATCGTCCTCATCTATTGCGCTGGCTGTTCTCTTCGACAAAGAACATTTTGGATTAGTCATTATGTTATACTTTGCATCCAACTGCCTATACTTCATTCGCAAATCTTCGACATTAGGAGGCAACCTTATACCAATTATTACACTCTCAAATAATAATGGATTGAGATATATGCTATCTGAGGGGATAAAATAGAACATCTGAATTAACATACAGGTATAACTAGGTTGACACCAGGGCTCATCTAGGTTTGTAGAATACCTGAAGACATCTTAAATAGATCCCGCACGATATCTTTTATTTTGTTGGCATTCGGATTTTCAAATATTTTTTTGAATATGTACATTAATTGCCTCTCCGATTCCTTTAGAATAGTTTGCATAAAACTGTCTACCATTACGTGTCGCAGATTGTCATTAAGTACGCCATTTATATATGTATTATCCTATATCCATTCAGAGAATGAGAAGGTAAAGATAATTTAGTAATCATTAATACATTTGACTTGCAATTTTTTCTTCCAACCAAACTCACCAAGTATGCAAATATGCTGCCAAGAACGTCAATTGCTCTTAAGTGATTCGACAAGATTGCGGCAAATTTCATAATAAAGTCGTCTAGATCCTGACAAGATTGCAGCTGGCCATTTAGAAATTCAAGGGTTTCTCTTATGACATTCTTCAGATCTTCAAAGAGTCTTCCTTGCAATCCCCTCCAACAAGTCCAGTAGATGCTTCTATCATAATACAAGTGTTCATTGAAATTGAGTGTAAAATAGAACACAAATCTTACACACATATACCTATATAGCTCCTCATGTGAATAGAGGCACAACGGGTGTGTGTCTTGCAAATCGGAACGCAGAGCCAACTGCACGAAAAATGATAATCTTTCCCAGAACGCGGCGTAGTCAGCGATCGCGACTGTAAGAAATGAATATTGTCAGCGAGAAAATCGTTTACGACTGTCTGAAAGTGAGCAACAGACAGCTCACCAGTATTGTGTTCAGCAGAAGGTTTTGTCTCACTATCACCCATAGCAACGTCCATTGTGGCGTAATGCTTGAGAGTCAATTAAGAGTTGAGCAGGAACGAAAAGCATGGAGAGAGAGAGGTTGTTCTCTGAATTGGAACATCATGTGAGCGTAGAGGGATTGGCTTATCGGAAACTTAAATTTTCTTCCGAGCAAATTGGCTAATAAACGGTAACGACATTTTCGCAATAGGAACCCCATAGGAAAGAAGAATAAGCTGTTATGAAACCAATGTCATATCAACGTGCTAGAGCTTGCGAGATGTATTGATGTAGTATGATTCCGACCACAGTATAGAGTGTCATACAATAATAACTATTTTTTTTGGATATGATATTTTCAACTAGCAGCATACTCAAGAGTCTTGTACTGGGTTTATTTAGTCAATGCCATTTGCTAGAGTTATCACCTTTTTTTTATAAAGCGCGTGAAAAATGCTTATATTAAATGAATTGCATCGTTCGATGATAGAACATTTTTCCCTTTCAACAAGTAAATTCAGTTTTCAAATGTCAAATGCAAATAGCGAAGAGAAAATAAACAACCAGATTTAGTACATGTGTTTTCTTGTAATTGGCAAATTTTTAATTTTCCCTGTAGACATTAACAAGCCTTAGTGTTGCGTGCATCAATGCGG
This sequence comes from Paraglomus occultum, assembly GCA_910592205.1. Lineage (NCBI taxonomy): Eukaryota > Fungi > Glomeromycota > Glomeromycetes > Paraglomerales > Paraglomeraceae > Paraglomus > Paraglomus occultum. Next base: position 8,402 of record CAJVPJ010000571.1, on the reverse strand, counting down.
TTTATTGAATGTTCAAAGACAAATTGAGATGATTATAAGATTCAGGCTAACACTGTTGGTAATAAATTCATTGCTATGTTTTCCAAATGAGTGAGACTAATTTCTGATTGCATTTTGCTGTTAACGTTAAATGGGTAACACTTATGTACATTGTTTTATTTTGCCTCTGGTCGATCAAAAAAAGTTTTTATGTGCGTATGAAACGTGTTATAATTTTCTCTGTCATTAACGGAAGAAGAGTACAAACAATTAGTCTTGTAAACGTATAACGAATAGTAGTAAAAAACCCTGACAACACTTTGCCCTACAAACATGCCTTTACGTTGCTATGCATATCGTAAACAATTCCCAGTAGCTCAGGATAGTCGTCTTTGTACTGAACAGTAAAGTTGGATATGCATGTTGTCAAGTTGCAAGAAAAAAAGTGCGCGTGCGTGTTTACATTCTGGAACAATTGGAATGCATCAATCAGATTGTCCGATTCTTGCCTCCGGTAGACGTTTCATACGTTATGCACAGTATTTGTTTGGGTTTTCTGTAACTTGCAAGTTTTTTTTTTAATTAATAAACCCCAAGAACAAGTAACTCACAAGAACAAGGAAAATTAACGGATCCAAAGCCATCCCATATTTTTTGTCGTCTAGTGAATCTATGACAATATCATTAGTAATATTATTAATCATTATGAGTATTGGCTTCCTTTTTAGAGCAAGGGGATAATGCCACGTATTTTATGTTGATAAGTATTTTGCATAATGAGCGCGGCTGATACTTTCGACGCTTGAAGTTAATAGAGCAAGGTACCGACAATCGTCAGAGTAATTCGCAGAAAGTTGCAATAATAAAAGTGAATATGTTGAATGTTATTATTATTTGACCGCAAACATGAAACAAAAACCATATTTTGTTCAAACAATGGTTTTTATAGCACTTGTGACATTCCCACTGCCACAGAACGATGAATTGTTATTGGATAATTGTGGGGTTCAGCAGTTGATCCATTATGGTATGCTTTGGTTCAGCGCCTGCTACTTGTCTCGACATATATTAGATATTCGCCCGAAAAGTGCATAAAATATAGTGGTACGATGCTCTATAATTACGTAGCTTTTTTTGACCATAGTTGGAAGATAGGTGCTAACTCAAAGACGAGATAACATCTCAAATATGTTACGAATACAAAATACTCCGTATTTTTTTCCCTTGTTTTCTATGTAACCTGACAGTTTCAACATAATTTCCTTGGCACCCACACGCACATATATATATATCATCACGACGGAGAACGACCAACAACACCCCCCCCCCACACCTTCACACCCCGCTTCACCTCCAACGTGTGAGTCATTCTCGCCCGAATTATCACCACACGGTTACATCCTCATCCCCTTTTAACCCTATTCGTGCACATTTTCTTCATAAAGTCATCTTTAACCCATATTATAATCTTGTTATATTATCAGGTGGTACTTTTCATTACTGCTACAAACAAAATAATAGACATAATAATATTCCACTATTCGTTCACTTCTGTTGGTCGAGTTACTTGCTAAATACTGTCGTGTTATCTTTCACATTTTGCTTTGTATCCCCTTCGTTTCTATTATTTCTCATTCCAGGTTTTGTGTCTCTCTTCTCATTTCATTCTTCTTGTTCTTGAATCCATATTGTTTACAATAGAAAGTCAAACAATACCAAGTCAATAACCTTGACTGTTAACCCTCACATTCTTTTTAGTTATTTCACGTACCCCATTCCCACTAACAGTGTAGGGACAAACCCACAAGTTTGTCATAGCAAATACACATTCCGAGTCGACAATAAAACATCTCCAAAAGACCACCCCCAAATCGTTATGGCAGTCGTATTTGATTTCACACAACTATTTGAGGACCCTATATTTCTAGGCTCGTTCGGTCTGGCTGTCGTAAGTTTGCTCACTTCATCTACTCGACACGAAATTTCAAATTATTCTGTTGAATAGAAATATAAACGGAAAGTATCTTGTACTTGACTGATATGATATCAATTATCGTTTCTTTATAGGTTGGCTGGATCGTCGCATTAGCAGGACAATGCGCAAGCGATTTAGGCTTGAGAGCAGTCGGCACATATGGTCCATTTTCATGGTTTATCATTTTCTTTAATATGTCGGTGATAGTAGGAACGTTAGCCATTGTCAGTTCAAACAAAGTCAGTCAACACCGTCCGGCCGTATCCTTTTCATTTTGAATCATTGAAGGGTTAATGTCCTTCAAGTCCAATTTTATTTCCGTCTTCTTTATAATTACATTATTTATTGTCTTTAATAATATCTATTTCTGCTGACAGTTGATGGCATTCTTTGCAACATGCCTCGTCCTCGATACTCAATCTGTCTCGATATTTATTCACGGAGATTCTTCTTATCAGGCTGCTGGGGCTGGTTATATTTTCCTCAGTATTGTCTTTATTGTGTGGATAATGGTTCTCGGGTCCGACAATCAACAACGTTCCAAAGCCGCAGCCTACTCTTCATCCGGAGTAATCATCGGTAACAATGTTACACCCACGATGATCCCTTTAAGCCAAGCGACGCCGAGCAATGTGAGCCAGAATCAAGTCGTTGTTTCCCCGAATGCCGAATATGCATATAAGGCCAGGGCTCTGTATGATTGTAAGTACCATGCGATGGCACGTTTTCCCGTCCGTAAAGTTTATTATTAACCTTATTCTCGTGATTACATTTATAGATACTGCTAGTCCTGAAGATCCAAACGAGCTGAACTTTAACAAAGACGACGTACTTGACATCGTTGACAACAAGGGAAAATGGTGGCAAGCAAGGAGGGCTGACGGTGTAATTGGAATAGTACCAAGCAATTATGTATGTAAAAGGAAAAACTAGACTGCCAGATTCGACTGCATATCGTGATCAACGTTCTAATCGAAAACCTATTTTATTCACAGCTTCAAATCATTTAATATTACATCTTCATATTCACCCTTCCCATCATCTAACATCGTTCTATGGCAATCCCGACTTAATAAGCAACTCCCCCGTTATAATACTCAACATTATCGACTCTTATATTTTATTAATATGATATTCGGTGGACTCCCGCCACTTGTGAATGTGGGTTGATTTATTGCGTGACAAACCTCTAATAATATATACTTTTTTTATTTTAAACAAAACTTGTAAGTCTTGTTTAGCAGCTCGAAACTTTATTTTTGCATGCTTGGATACGTTTAGGATATAACCTGTCTCATTAATTCACATTACTGTTGACTTTTAAGTTTCTATCGGCATTAAAGTTGATTTGTATAGTGCGGATCATGAAGATGTACAACAACACTTTAATCACGACAACCATATAATCGCAAGTGATTAATAGATAAAAGATTCGTTCTCGTGGAGCACGTTATCGCGTCTCATACCGATTGCACTCCTGTAAAGTCTGATCGGTGTTTTGAAAATATTACCATCTCACAACTTTGTTATCCAGTCTTGGGAATTGGGAATTGGAGTATGGGTCATGGATTATGTCATTATCGCTCTTTGTTCACAATAATCAGGGAATTATGTGGCGCAAATTCATAATTCAGATTTAACACAAATAATAACGAAGGAGAACTTATACCCTGCGGGTCTTTTACTGCTAGCATAATAATGTCTGATAAATTCAAGCTGGAATGCCAAATACCCGTGATTCCTCTTCCTTGTGCTAGTTCCACTTATTACAACACAGCAGCAACATGTCTACCATAGCTTTCGTCTCTTCTGTTTCAATTTAATAGCCAACTTTTTCCTCTCTCCATAACGTTCTTCTTTCTGTTTTTGCTCATTTATCATCTTTTGAATAGCCTCATGGGGCAAAGGTGCAACAAACCCAACAAAATACTGGCTGCATTCAAACTTATCTGCTAGTTTTTTTCGTGTCCAATAGTTGGGATCCTCTGCCCTAAGACGTCTGATTTCAGCAACCTCCACTTCCGTAAGATGATACTTCTTCTCTTTGATGGGTCTAATAGGTGGAGGAAGCGATTCTACTGCTGCTGTGACAGAAGTTGGTTGGCGTGATGTGAAAGTGCTACCATCGTCTAATTTCTGGGTAGAGAAGATGGGAGCTGATAGTTTTGTTTGTCGTTTTGGTTTACGAGCCGAGTAGGAGCGTATTATAATTGAACGCGGGATAAAATTTGACAGACGTTGTAGCGAGAACATTTAATGATGTTTTACCCTTTTATTCACGGATTTTATACTTTCAAAAAATTTTCTGGCACGTGATTATTGGCCAATCATCTGAGTCTGCTAGATTTATTTAATATGGCAGACTGCAACAAAACCAGACAAAGTGTACATTCTATCATGTGACATATGAGAGGCTGATTATGATGTGGCTGTAAAATTGATCGGGGTGACTGATGACGTTTTGCCTTGTTGATTTTAATGCTCCCTATCATACCAGAAGGTGAGGAATATAAACCATATATAAAAAAGTTTTTGTAAAGAAATTCAAACCATATTAATAAAACAAAGTTGAAGCCACAAAATTTAAATACAATCATTATCTCATAATTCATAATCTTACAATTACACAATTATCGGTTTGAATATTGAACAAATTCTAAGAAATAGATTTTATTTATTTACAAGAAGACGCCGAAGTTCAGCAATTTCTGATCTTAATTGCTGAACTTCTAAACGAGTTTCTTCTAATTCCTTTTAAACTGAACTTGAAGTTCAGAAGTTCTCCCCGAATCCAACTGCTGTTGTCGGGGTTGGTATCCTCTTATTTCATTAATAAGATTATTTTTGCCAACGAGGATGATATGATACCTCGACGATTCAGCTTCCTCAACGGCATCTTTAGTGAACCGATTAATTCCATTAGCCAGTAAGATACCAACAGTTGTTTCTGGAGGCCAACCGTCGAGTGAACCCTTTAGTCGTTGGACATATTTAGGACCTATATTAAAATTAAAATTAACAACTTTTCTATAATAATTTTACAATAATATTAATTATATTAATATTTACCAAGTTTATTTTTATGGTCTTTACATTGGATCGCATAGACCACATCATTATGGTTTATAATTATGTCAATTCCCCCGCCTCTCCTAGTCAATTCTCCAAATTCTTGGACTACTTTTCACTTCCCTAGAACCAATAATAATAAATAATGAGTAATGCATCATCATAGTCAAAACTATCGAACGCTTTCAATTCGCTGATCAATATATCCTATTTACCACGCCCGCGCTCACTCCGCAGCAGCTTTTTCAGTAACGGAGAAGAACGTTCACAACTATTCAGTTATTAATACAGAATGTTGCGAATATTTAATATCAAATGGTTAAAATATAATCAATATATATAATAAATAGTTGTATTTAAAATTAACTGTAAAAATAAAGACAAAGAATATACGAAAATAAAATGGTAAAAACGCGAATAAAAATAAAAGACAAAGAAAAATATATTCATTTTTTTCATAATAATAAATTTTGTCTTTAATATTATTTTTAACGTCATCCCAGTATTCTCTGCCATCCACTAAAACAACATCTTCTAAGAAACGTGTATATATAAGAAAATTTTTTTTTGTGGCTTGTCGATCATGTGAATTTGAATGATCGACACAAATTATGTGCAACTTCTTTTATCTACATTTCGATGACATCTTCGCTAAAGATACAAACTTGGTATTTGTTAGTTACATGGTACACTTACTAAATTAAACATGCCTCTAGACGTTGTTGAAACTTTCAGTTTACGATATGAGCGAAAAGTTGAAAAATTCTAAAAACGATATTAGACTTGGTATATATCTAAGCCACATTCGTGGGAAAGGGGTACACTTTCGAAAACACAATAGTTGATATTCTGAAGGGGGAAGGGTACGAAGTGGAATGGAGAAATGGGTGAGTTTTCGCTGGGTATTTTGTTAAATGGTTATTGTATTTGAAGTACGCTGCCACTTGGGTGTAAAATATCGGGAATGAAAGCACATCGTGGCCACAATCTTTAAACTATTATAGTAATGTAGTATCTAAAGGTGCGCTGCCACTTGGGTGTAAATTCGGGTTTCAATAAACACAGTTGGTGTATAAGCATATTGTTCCCGTTGCCGACGAAGCCGCCAGGGAGTTCCCGGGCGCGGTGAATAGGATACATCGAAACATTACATATAATAATTTATTGAGAGTGAACGTTCTTTCCCGTTGCCGACGGAGTTCCCGGGTGTGGTGAATATTGGATACATTGATCATTTAAATTGAAAGCGCATCGTGGCCGCAGCTTGTGAAAGTCGCCAGTCAGGTACCCAGTCCTGGCGTACGGTGGACGGCCTGCTGTGAACGTTCTTCAAATGGTTCTTGACTTTGATGATACATATACTCATTATTTTTTTTTTAATTCTCAGAATGAAGTCTGGAGATGGTGGGGTAGATATAATCGTCTATCATAGAGGTTGCACTATATTTATTCAATGTAAAACTATACAGGAAATATTGGTAAAGGTTTTATTTATAATAACGAAGATTCTGTATTAATAGATGTGAAATACATCCTCGATCCATTTTAGGAAAGGAAACGGTAATTCCGTGCAACGGTCAATATAGGTGTCCAGCAACCGAACCATCGCCGCCGCTCGTTCAGAAAATAACTGACTTTAATATTGAGCAATCACAATATGTTTGTTGTGAATGTTACGAAACTCATGGAGGACATATACATGAACACCATGGCAAAGGCAGAAATGAAGAAAATATATTTGTACAGCAACAGATAATAATAAGCATGACGATGATGTAAGTAAGTCACTGGAACTGCTTGGAAATTGGATTCTGCACGTGGCAAAAACAAATACTATTAATATTTTAATGAAGAAAATAATTTTATTTTTTGTGGCCCAGGCATTACAAGTTCTTAAAATGTCGGAATCTGATTTGTCGTCATCCAGTCATGCATCTTATAATCTGACTCCATTTGCAATCAAGACGATTTTAAAATCCAACGGTATGCATCAAATGGCCTCGCCAGACAATGTTTCTTACGGGAAAAAAATTGCGGAAAAAATATGGAATTTACGCAGCTCTTTGAAAGAACAGGAGAAGACTTTGGAGTTGCCCGAAACACTGTCTGCTTACAAAATTGCACACCCTCCGATTCTAATAGACTTTTTTGATGACATGATCTCGACTTTTTATATAAAACGCAAGGAAGTTAATAGCCGAAAAAAGGGAAAATCAGTGGGTCGTAATAGAGACATTATTATTAGTGAAAAAGAACAAAAAAAAATTGACATGATAACTACGTTTTTATCATCAGTTATTTTGACCACTGCATTTAAAAACATGGATTACACGTTCTCTGGCGTCTGCATGTCAAAACTCAAAACCTTACGGTCATGCCTTGAAGCGATTAATGCTGTATCACACACCAGTGTTCATGAATATCGGTTACGCAAACAGCGTATGCAAGCTGCTGCTCCAATTGAAAGGATCCATTCACCTGTAGATAATATTGACTTACGGGAAGCGACCTTCAAATATGGAAACATTTATAATATAGCGGGCAGATCATTTCACGCAACATTACGTATGGTCTTTCAGTTCAAGCTGCCACAGGAAATAAATTCAATTCCGGATAATGAAATTCACCTCACTGAAGAACACCGTTTATTCGGGGAAGACAATAAAGTCGAAGCCTGGTTCCACAAAATAAATGACAATTTTAGAGAGCTGATTGCGAATTCAGCTGATACAAACGGGAACGTTACTGTAATAGACAATTTTATTATTACTATTAATGACAAGCTTAGAGAAGGCGTTCAACTTGGCTGCAGAGTTGAAAAACCAAATGTAGTCATTCTTGCGCCAGGTCGTGAACCATCCTCTAACGACCATATTTTCCAAACTTGTCGGGCATATTACACGGACTTTAATATAGCTGATGGAAGTACTTTGGATGTTTGGGCTGATTAGGCAATTCATCAGCGACTCGTAAAGATAAAAAGGGACAATTACGGGCAGGATTAGGGACAATGGCACACATCAAAAGATATGTGCGCTGCTCTCATACATCTTTTTTCTAGTTATGGACTTTATAACCTTGCTCATGAACTTGGAGTAAGGTTTTACGACAAACTGGCAACTAATATTGATTATCGGGCAACATGTAAGGTTTTAGACCTAATTTGGGCATCGACAGGAATCGCAATCCATTATTATATTAGACAAAAAAACCTTTCGCTGGAACAATTAATGGAATGCGATAACAACATGGTCAAAACATGGCTCCTGTATTTCAAATGGGGCTAGCATTTGGAAAGGGCGTAAATTGGGAATACGAACAGGAAATTACGACATGCAATTTTCCAACCTGGCTGCGTTTGCTCCTCTATTTCCGAGTG
>CAJVPJ010000570.1:0-21698 GCA_910592205.1 Paraglomus occultum | reverse complement strand
TGTTACATACGCAGCAAGGGGTGTGAGAAACATAAACAGGTATCGCTATCAGTGTAGTACCTGACGTAAAAGTTTTTCAGCTCCCACGGGCGGTCTCGTATCATCAATCGCGTCGTATTTATCCTTTTAAGTATAAATGTTATCTACGCAGCAAGGGGTGTGAGAAGCATGAACGTGTATCGCTATCAGCGTAGTACCTGCAGTAAAAATTTTTTGCTCCCACGGACGGTCTCACATCATCAATCGCGTCGTATTTATCCTTATAAGTATAAATGTTATCTACGCAGCAAGGGGTGTGAGAAGCATGAACGGGTATCGTTATCAGTGTAGTACCTGAAGTAAGAGTTTTTCAGCTCCCACGGACGGTCTCGTATCATCAATCGCGTCGCATACGGATAGATGTTGTTATCAACGCAGCAAGAGGTTTGAGAAGCATGAACTAGTATCGTTATCAGTGTAGTACGTGCAGTAAAAGTTTTTTACTCCCACGGGCGGTCAGGAGGTAACAATCAATGGAATAATAATCCGCGCGTGTGATTTTCACGGGGCAGTCAGGAGGTAGCGACCAGTGATTTATCGATAAGCCACGCGTACTCTGTGATAGATGGATGTCGTAATTTACTAGCGGAATTGATAAGCCACGTATATGATGATGTTTGTAGAAAATTTTCGAATGTTTTACCCGAAAGCACATGTCTTCTACATCAGGTTTCTGATTTCTTGAAGAATAACTTCTTGATTAATTGCTTTAACAACATTTGTTGTTTTTTTTTTTGATTTATAAACAGTGCTTTTTCTTATTCGAGCCCTAATCGACGTGATTTAGTGATAATACTAGGAAGTATGCAAGAGCCGTGTGTTGCGGTTTCAGACCACGCTATCATAACGTTTCTCCCGATGCTGTTACTAAGGTATAGACAAAATTAATAATTCGAGTGTTTTGTTTATTTTCTAGTATACCATTATGATCTTGATGTCTATGTAAAAGTTAAAACACGTAGCTAACAATTTTTCTTGAATCAATTTGTCAATTCCAGGCCTTAACCGTAGTCTTTGTTCTTCATCAGTAATTTCGATCAATCGCTAAGTAGAATGTCGTCGGGCAGACCAAACCGGTGCAAATGTTCGTCTAGCTGGACTGCTTGTAAGCGTTAATTAAAATGAACTCTAGTATGAAAGTTAATATCTGCTTCTAAATACGGAATTCGTTTGATCCAGCATAGATAATTGGACTCCAAAGTCAGAAAGTCAGAAAAGCTATTTTTAGAAGCTTGCATCCCATCAGACGTTCTAGACATCATGAGCCACTCGTTTTCAGATTGAATATTGGATGTTGTGCCCTAGCCTAAGAATTAATCATGATTGCAAAAAGACGGGAGAGCAAACAACGAGTCGTTACTGAAATTTATATCTTGTTCACCAGAACGGTAATTGATTGAAAATAAAGACGCTTTTATGATAAGTAACGCATTGTCTTGTTTATTTTGCAAAAAACTAAAGACCATTATTTTCGTTACATAATGTAGAAACCTTGTTTAAGTTCTATCATTGATTTTACCAGAATTACAAAGATAATTACACGCACACAGTAAAAGTTGATATTTTTTCACACTTTTGTCTGTTATATCGAATTTTATATTTATTAGCACTTAAAAATTTCGTTCGAGAGAAAAAGTCTGTTATAATGAGTGTTCGTTATATCGATAGTCCGTTATATCGACTTTCACTGTGTACATTTTGCTAACATTTTTTATACGTGAATAACTTTCAATTAAAGAAGAGTTTATATAAACAAAACGCAACATAAGAAGAGTGTCCCGCCAAACTGGGGTGGGGCTAATCTCATTATCTAAACCATCCGAGCCACCAAAACAGGTCGGAAATCCATCGGAAGAAAAATAAGAAACAAAGACAGGCAGAGAGCGTATGTGAAAAAGATATTTATCCAATAATGAACCTGAACTTGATACATTATTAGAATATCGTTTCAAAGAATAAAAAATCTCACACCAAAAAAATAACCTTTTAGCCATGTTTGATAAATTAACGAATTATTAAGTTTATAGAAAGGAGTTGTCGTGCATAGGAGACATTAAAATGAGACCTTATCAAATGCTTTTTCCTTCAGTATTTTTTGTTCGAGAGAGTAAAAAAAATTACAAGGAATAAAGTTAGGACTGTGAAGCGAATGGACAGAAGGTTGTACTTGCTCGCTATGAAGATGCTCCGATTACGAATGTAAAGAAGCATTTTCAGGATGACAATTCTTTGTGAAAATGTAGATTGGCTATTTCTTTAATAAAATGTGCGGCTATTGTTAACAAATCCTCACCTTGACAACTCTTGCTCAAGCAAATACGTTCGGAACAATTCTTGTCTTTTAATTTTCACTTCCTCATCTTTGAATATAGGCAATCTAGCGTCTAAAATTGTCGATGTTTGTTTTCTTCCTCGCCTCGCTATTTTCCCAAGATCGTTAGTTTCACGACTCATTTTTTCAGTCGGTGTTACAGGTCTCCTGATAATGAATAATGAATTCTCGTCTACTTTTTGTTTTAATAAAGCATTTATTATTCTTAATTTTGAATTAGAGAGCCACACACGTCTTCAGGTACGTAACCGTATTCTCAGACAAGCTTTTATACCAAGAGATACAGCATTCATATAAACGTTCTAGTAAATAATTGGGCATTATTCAAACTATTCAATTTGCAATAAAGTATAAACACTACCTGAAAGAAAATATTGTACTTAGACGGGGGTTGATTAGTAAAGCGAGACTCGCAAATCATTTGCTATTGCTGTTATCCAATGCGGGAGAATTCTTGCTAACTGCACCGCCTCATTCAAATACGGATATTGACCAGGAGTGAAATTGTACTAATATATTAATTATCTGTTATATTGTAATTGTAACCATCTAACGTACGATTCCACGCCAGAAACATTTGCATTAATAAAATAATAGCTACAGGGTCGAAAAACCCATCCTCATAGGCAATTATGCCAAAGATGAGCGTGTGCAATCTAAAATATTGCGTAAATGCACATGCGTATGAAGAAGAGAAAGTGAGGTTTCGAATTTTTGCAAATATACAACATTAGATCGACATGGTATATTGAAATCAGACAGCGACTACGCGTTTTCAAATTAATGACGCAGTAAATAAGGCAAGCGATTATAGAATAATAAAGTTAGCGCAACACTATGTGACAGTTGGCAAGCAGAATCGTTCAAACTGTTTCTTGATCCAAGGAATGCTTGTTACGTCAATCTCTGCAAAGCGAATCAACATGAAAATACAGTAAATCGTAATTTATGCACAATAATAAGTATATTTATTTGCATCATTTGTTGTCGAGTGTAATGATCCAATCAGTATAATGCTATTTCCGGGTACCCGTTATATGTTGTAATATAAATAGCAAAAATGAGGCAGTAACCTATTCTAGTAGATATTACAGACTTTGTTTATTAGGATTGCTCCTCATGGAGAGCTTTATAATGCCATGACAATATTTGGGAATGTGCATGACGTCAAAGTGTCATTGAACTGAAATGTCAAAAATAAAAAAGAAAAACGCAACCGTTAATTGCTGACAAATATATACATTTTAACTATTTATACTAATTAAATTTCACCCTGCATTGCGTTTGGAAATTAGTGTAGTAGATTCCATTTATTATGATGGTAAGATTCCCGCACTAATTTATGCATGGAACGAGTGATTATTAATACACGGTTGTCGTCGCATGCTAATTAATTCATATTCAGGGGTTACTAAATTTACTAAATGGGGGAAACCACGCCCATCATCATTCACGTGATTAAAGCATGGTTGTTGACACATCTTCTAGTGCAATGACATTGATGAAATTGGCTAGTCACTTAAACCCGTGGATTTCTCTATATAAGCTTGGGCAACACGGCCCGTTTTCTTTTCACGTTTAAACTCGAACAATAATAACACTAACAACAATAACAACAATAACAAACTACCACTATGACGCACCAAGAGATCGCACAGGTTCGAAAGCCAGCTCCCAGGTTTACCGCGAAAGCTGTTGTTGACGGCGTGTTCAAGACTGTTTCCCTTGACGATTATATCAACGATCCAGAAATCAAATGTGAGTTTTGTGCCGTTGGGTTGTGGATCGCTACAGACAAATAATACTGATTTACCCTGTCATTAGATACCATCCTCTTCTTCTATCCGATGGATTTCACTTTTGTTTGTCCAACTGAGGCATGTATAGCCACCGTGGATGCATTGATCTTTTACTTTGGGACTAGCTAACCTTCTAAACGCTGCTATTGTCCTTAAATTTATTAGATCATTGCTTTTTCTGAGAATATTGAACGGTTCAGAGCGCTAAAAACGGCAGTTCTTGCTTGTTCCTGCGACAGCGAATACAGGTACGCACGCAATCATAGCTAAACGTGCTTGACTTGTGACTATTTTACTAATTCTGTTCCTTTTCTAGTCATCTTGCATGGGTCAACACGCCAAGAAAAGAAGGTTGGAGTTTATTTCTATTTCGACATCTCAAGTCGAATCACTACAAAAATCTTTAATTTGACGACTCATTTTATTCAACTCAGGTGGCCTTGGTCCCATGAAGATTCCTCTTATTGCCGATAAAACTCACGAAATTGCCAAGAAGTATGGTGTCTATCTGGAACAGGACGGGTTCTCCCTTCGGGGCCTATTCATCATTGATGGTAACGGTATTGTGCGGCAGATCACAATTAATGGTATGATTTTTGTCTTCTTTTTTTGCTTCTATTTGGGAGATAAGCACGCTGTACGCCGTAAATAACTAAATCTTATTTTCTTCCTCCCATAAGACACACAAGTGGGCCGCAGTATTGATGAAGCGCTACGTCTCCTCGAGGCGTTCCAGTTTAACGACGAATTTGGTGAAGTTTGTCCTGCCAACTGGAAAAAGGGTGCTGCAGTAAGTTTTCACATGTTTTTGTTGAGAAATAAAAAAAAGTATTGACACTAAATTTACTTATTGTTGATATGATTAACCCGTTACAGACAATTAAGCCCAACGTTCATGAGAGCAAAGAATACTTTGGACAACAAAGCTAAGGCGTCGTTATTGGTTTACTAAAATATGACAATGGTATATAAATAAAAATTACGTTCACGTGATATGGTTAGGCTGAGTTGATCGGGTTGATTACACACAATTCTATAGTTCCCCAATTTGGAGGATAACGGATCGGGGCGGATATTATTGCATTCCCAATAAACAAAAAAAAATTTTTTAATTGCCAAAGAACTGTAGTCTTGTCTTTTTCTCCCTGTTCGCGTCTATTTAATACACCTGGTAATGGACTCGGCCTCAAATACGGTTACCCTCGCTGAGGCTCTCGTAGAGAAGAAGCCTATCCCACGTGGTAATAACCTGTTAACTGTGCTTAATTGCAATATGCACGGCGTGAAACGCGTCAGAACGTTACTAAGTACGCATACCTATACTCGTTAACAGACGAGAAGACATTACGCAAGATAGCTTACGCAATAAGGGCGCAATTTAACATTGAAATCTTAATAAAACAACGAGAAATAAAGCTAATTAACGAAGAATTAAGAAAAGCCGTTGAAACGAGAGAGACGTTGAGAGCATGCATACTAGACGGTATGTTAGTTAACCTTGTGCGAAGAAACAAGTCTCAGGGAACTAGGTGGCAAAACTAAACGTGCAATAGGTTCTGCAAGCAGTGAGTAGGTGTTTCGACTAGTACATTCTCTCCCGAAAAAGATTAGCAATTGGTCTAGTATATTTGGTTGAAATAACATTACCTCTAACAATTATAGAGTGCCTATTGTGCTCGGTCCTCGTTCAGGATTTCGATATAGATTATATACTATATAATGCTTATTGTTTCATGTTGGAAGAGTAGAAAGGCTCTGCTATAAGAGTTTTCACGTTTGAGTTGTTCTTTCCATGCGTCCATATATTTCCTTTTGGAATTGTGGGTGAACGACGTATTACTTGTTGCGCAGATATGAGTCACCTCCTGCAACACAGGCCTTCTCCCTGAGACTGAAAAAGTTCTCGTTGCACATTCATCCACGACCGTATTTTCTTACGTTTTCTTTCCACAGACTATTCACTACGGCGAACCGTAAAGACACCGACCAGTCCATACTCGTCCGAAATACCACAAAAACGAGCATTACAGACGACTTACATACCACCGCCACAAACAATGTCTCAAATACAAACTCGCCACTCAACGCGACGAACGTCGTCAACACGTGATTCAAATTATCTTTATTATGATTCATGCAGGGATCTGTACGCCAGACGAAACGATGGGACTTTTGTAAAGTAAGCTTTGTGATATCAAGCGTCGACTACTGACCATGTTCGGAAACACTGTAGTATCAGTAATGAAAACTGACAATCCAAATCTTTGAACTCTTCCCACATACCCTTCTTTATCTTGCATTATTTGTGGTAGATTAGCATGTCCAAAGTGTCGCAGTTCGAAATTTGTTAACGTACAAGGATTCCTCAATCATTGTCGATTGGCTCATAAGATTGAATTTCCCAATCATGACGAAGCAGTATTGGTCTGCGGTATCCCAGTGGTAGGACGCTTGTACAGGGCTTGCTAACGTGTTCATGGCCTTGGTCAATTTAATTAAAAATGAGTTGTTTTCCTAGGATGAGAATGTTATACCACCAAACCATCCAGCTCGATCGCAGCAAATTACTCGGCCACCTTCACTTCGTACTATCTTAGGAGACAGCGGCGCAACTAGAACAAGGTAATAAAATGTATGACCGCTTCATTGGTTACATGGCTGCCTTTATTATCTTACTAATGATTCGTCTTGCTCATTAGCAAACGGGTAATGTAATCGTGTATAAAACAGTATTTGAAATAGCAGTGTAGCCCCTCGATGTACTTATTTCTATGTCTGTCATTGCTCAATTGTAACAGCCAAAGATCAAAGTATTTGAAGAGGACGTTGATTTGGGAGTAGACGATATTTCGGATCGCCACTCTGGAGCATTTGTTATTTCTCCAATTGAACAATCATCATTCGATGCTTCTCAGAAGGTATACTCAGGAAAAGGGCGACCTCAAGTTAACGAGCCATCATCTCTGGAGAATTGTAGCAGTCCTGCTGAATCAAACATTTCAGGCTCGTGCACACCGCTACATCAACCTTTCTCTTCCTATACATTGCCTGTGAGTAAACTCAAACTGGCTACATCTAAAATGTTATCTCCAACAACATCAGACTACTCATCTGACAGTGGATCAGATGATGACAGCAGCATTGACATTTCTCATGAGAAGGCACTGACACAACAGTCTGGTCAGTTGAATGGAAATGGAAATGGGGTGATAGATACTATAACAAAAATTGACATATTACATAGTAAAGGAGGTAATGAGCAAAATATCAAATCTGGAAATGAAGATGTCCAAGGGTCAACTGCTGAGACGGATAATGGAGATCCCATGGATATCGAAAGCAACGCTGAAAGTGATAAATTTTATGGACGAGATGCCATGGATATTGATTCTAAACATGCAAAAACCAGTCAACGTAGCGTAACACCTGAAACAAACTTACCCGCAGCTGTTAATAATGAGAAACAAACGGCATCCATGGAGTATGCATCACAAGAAATAACATTTGCATCGAAATTGCATTCACAACAACAACAACAACAACCAGCACAACAACAACAACAACAACCAGCACAACAACGACAACAACAACCACAGCCGCTTTTCGTTGGTGCTTTTGAGCCGGTAGATAGTGGATCTAGATTTTATTTAAAACGACGAATCATTGTAGGAAATATATCTAAATGGATACCACCAGACAAAAGACATCAAAAGTTAAAAGACTATACCCATCAATGGATGATTTATGTGGTTGGACCTCCAAATGCATCCAACGTCTCATCGTTTATTCGAAAAGTGCGATTCACTCTGCATCAAAGTTACAAACCGTATCATATTGTGGACGTTGTTGAACCTCCATTTCAACTATCAAGGCTAGGTTGGGGAGAGTTTCCTGTACGCATTCAGCTGTTCTTTGTAGACAAGAGAAACAAACCAGTCGAACTTGTTCATTCACTAAAGGTAAGAAGTTGGTCGAATTTATAAGATCTTGACCTAACTTGCATACGCTTAGCGTTAGTAGTAATGGAATACTGATACTTGATTTTTTTTTACACTTAGCTGGATTATAGTAACACCGGAAAACAGAAAGTTGGGGAAGAACGTCGTTTTGATTTAGAGTTGGATCGAGATACAACGTTTGTTGAACTCCGTCCAGAAGTAATTGGTTCAGATATCAAGAGAGCGAAATCCGGTGTTAACTACAAAAATGATTATTCCAGTGCGACCACTAGTCAAACAGATGCTTTACAAAGCGCAAAGGTCGACACTAAGAATACATCAGAACTCGAGAACGCTGTCGTTCGAACCGTGACTGTGGACGAGCCTGCCAAAAATAATTCAAAGACAAGTTTTGATAATAATTTACCAAAGTCACCTTTGACAATGTCATCAACGATATTACCTTCAGAAACGTCTTCAGTCCCGCCGCAAAATGTAACTGCACTAGCTTCAAATGAAACTATTCAAATAAAATATTGCAGATTTTGTGGATGTCCAGTAAATTGGCATGAAAGCACCTCAGCGAATATTATATTGGCGACGTACAAGTGTAAACATCGACCCGCATGCTTGCGGTACAAGAATAGTCGATTGAGCAGTATGGCTTCAGCAAGAGAAGCGCTTGGCACTTTCCTAGAAACCACGCATGAAGGTAGATATCATTTACGTATAATTCCCAAACTCGGGTGATAATTACTTTTTATTAACATACAACTTGTCTCGAAAGATGATGACATGGAAATTGATGTCGGGTCCAGCATACACGTGTCAGATAGTGATAATAGAGCAAGCTCTTCGACCATACTGCAGAGTGATGATACCAATGACTTGTTAAACAATTCACAATTTATTAATAGCCTTGATCCAGAAGGAATAGATTGGATATGGGATGTTGTTGATCAAATAAAGTTACCAACAGTATCAGCAACACGACTGAACGTTAACGAGGATCAAATGCCCATGAATGAACGCAGGGTGGCAACCGAGCAACGTTTGATTGTTGGAAACCTAATATTCCAGGTTTGTCACACACTATTGTGGTCAGAGTTTTTGCACTTCATTCGCCTCCCACTAATACAAAGTTTTGATACAGGCCACAAAAAATTTTGTCAAAGATATTATCAACAAATCATTAGAGATTTACAAGTCAGAACTAGCTGATGATCCTCTGCCAAAATCACGTCTTTCTTGTAAGGATCGTGAAGACATGCAAACCACAAAATTAACAAATCCAGACCAACTTCACGAGGGTGCAAAGATGCTAGTTCCATATCATTTATACCGAACATTTGTGAATAATTTAGACTCGTTTGATTTCTTAACTAATGCTATGATGGGTGAAACCGTTGAAGAAGATGCCCAAAAAGAGGCCGGATAAAAAAAAAATGACGAGTAGGATCTCGTCCAACAGATGAGAGAAAGGCTCTGGTTTGCGTCATGTTTCTTAATATAATATCAGGTAAGACAAAATAAGTATTTTGCAGTCCTGTTGCGGCCATTATTTATTACATATTTCTGATTATTGTGTCCCCATGTGCTAGTCGCGTGTAGATTGACACATCGAATGCAAATAAACACCCACAAGAACCGAAGCTATAAGCTTTACGTTCCGGATGAAGGCTTTTTAGTCTAGACGGAGCTTTACGTTGTTGCGTTCCTCATGTCTATAACCAGATGACGAAACAGGATAATGTTTGAGCAATTATCGTTGTCGCCGTTATATTGCTGTGGGCCGTAGATGTCGTATCTAAGCAGACAGACAGCCTATATCGTGTTTTGCAACGAGCAAGCTAGTTAGAGTGAAACTTTAAAGTTTGTTCTGTTATGTGCATTATACTAGTCAATATCGCTGTAGGAATGTTTGCTAAAATTCCTTGCTTTACTATGGAGTCACTAAATAAAGAAAACATGAATCGTTAAACCACGAATTTAAATTGGGTTTAATAGATCATCAGCCAATGTCATTAAACCAATGTTATTAAGCTTTACTTGATTTAGATTCGCCGAATTTCTTATGCACCTTCTCTTTTTGTCTTAATTAATAGCACCTTACAATGGCAATACAGTGCGGAACTGTCGATCACACTCTCCCGTTTTGTGCTAGCGATGAACTAGCAAAAGCAGTTGATCTTGATGTGCGATAGTTATGGTACAAGAGATAAACATAGTTATTTTCCCATATTCGACGGCTATGCACAAATGTAGAGTGTAATAGAGAGAGGGTGAACGAACTTTACTATGCATTGTATTTAGAAAGATCTCGTTTTAACGCTCGTTACAATTAATCAAATGCATCTCGCTTTAATGCGTGTTGGGACGACAATAATAAAGCAAAATGTTCATTAAATAAAAATTTTTTCTGAAATAACAGTAAATCATTACTCAACTTGAATTCATTATTCTAAAAATCGTAACCAAAATAAATACATTTCAGCCATTCCGACCTTGGCAATCGAAATGAATAATTTGATTATTAATATATAAACTCTAACCAATCTTTTTTTAGATAAAGTTACCATCCGTGCAAATATTTTACAAAAATGTGAATGAATAACATTATCTTAATAAGCAACAGTTTTCTGAACAAATTGTAACCCCTCTAAATTTTACCATAATTGTCTGCAAATGGTATCGAGACGACCAGAAGAGATTCACTGCAATTAAGATTATACTTCATAATTCTAACATCTTTCAATGACCGGCCTTTAACATTGTCCGACAATATGTATCTACTGTCTCTCTGCCCTTTTCTGCCCTACTTATTATGTCCACAGACCCATTTCCCTGTGCAGAATATGAACCATCCAAATCAAATGTGACCAACCGTTCTTTCTCTCTCTCCTTTTCTTTATGTTTACTGCTGTTGACTTCGCCATCAGCACCAACTACGCCACTTGCACCACTATCATCTGGCTCATCTAAACCCGCATTACAACTGCCCGACCCCGTCATTGTACCGTCATCAGCCCCACTTCCCGACATTGTATCGGCATTAATGCCAACGTCTATTCCTCCTCCCAGGACAACATCTACCTCTTCAGGAATGCTTAATGTATCTTTCACGCTTGGATATCGAAATGCTACCAATTCTTGTTCATGTTCCTTAACAGTTAATGGACTCCAGCTCTTTTCTTTACGATGCCCTGGTTCATGTTTGAGATCTTTCTTTGAATTGTTCAACACACCAGCTCGTTTGAATAATGACGATCCTGAATTTTCGTGCATAACTGTCCTACTCCTAGGACTAGAAGCGAGCGCGTTTACGTTGTTGTGTCCATTCGCATCGCCAATATCCGGATACCGACCTGTTACGGACGGTGATAAGGGGTTTGGCGTGAATTGTGTTGCCGGAAAAGTGTCCGAATGTATGAAATTGCTAGGCGACTGAGGCGGAGAGCATAAAACAGATGAGTACGGACTGTGAATAGATGAACGGGGGCTTATTTGTGTTAGTGTGCCAGTCTGCATAGTATCGGCGCTATCAGTTCTCTGATGTGTAGGTTTGTCATTGGCGATCATGTGTTTGGCGGAAACTGCTGGGAATGGTATGGATGCTCGTGAACGGATGGTTAATTGCGAAGGTGACGGTGGTATGGAAGGTTCTACTCGTAGTGATGGGATATCTTTATCTATGGATATCGGAGATGATGGTTCGTCATCTTTGTCTTGACGATTGTTGAATTTATTGGCTATCTTTTGCGTAGTCTTTTTTAGTATTATTTTTAGTTTTTGACTTCGTTTAAGGCTTTTTGACATCGAATCTAGTAACGATGGTATAGCGTCAATTGACTGTAGCGGTGGTGGGTTTTCCACCTGATGGTTGATTATTGAATAATCTGATTCACTGTCTTCGATACTATGTCGATATTTAGACTTCAGTTCTAGCGGTAATGTAATGACTTCTGGAATTACAGCTGGCGTATCTGCTGGCAATGAGTTTTCGAATCTTGCCCGTTCTTCTTCAGTCTCTCTCCTTAATTGAGCTTCAAGAGCTATCAGTTGTCGTTGCAAGTCCACATAACTCAGTACTAATTGTGATTTTGACTCTTTTGAAGGAGGATTCTATAAAAAAAAAAGAGTTAATTTTGTAAACGAATTAGAAGGGTGTTTTTTCTTTTTTTCATTATATATAAACGAATGAATATGGCAACTGATTGTGTAGACAAGTATAACAGGATAATGACCATACCATGCTGGTATGCGATTTCAAGTTCTCCTCGTTGAGCGGGTCCTTGTCATCTGTTGCATTCTTTGCTGGACGAGCTGTAGTAACAGAATGCAAAAGTGTACTCGTCTGTTCAGGCATCTCTTTGAATTTCGAACGGCAAAGTTCTCGTGTGAATTAATATTAAGATAAAAGAAAGTGTTCAAAGACAACAGAGCATGAAACCGTTTAAAGCCTTAGTATTCCCAAAGCAGGGGTCTTCTTGAAAGCTTTAAAGGGTTAATGCCACCCAGAATGGCCCGTAAATAAATTTTATGATGGAGGGGGTGGGACGGACGATGTTGAAATGTGCTATGCGTAGGTTGCGTTACTATAACACAATCTACTGCTGATTAAAATAAGGGGGATAGTTCGTGAGAATGACTTCCTTGTGACCATCGGAAATTTGGGATTCTCCCACATTGTACCATCTACATCCAAACAACGACATGGATTGTATGCCACTCGATGCATCGAAGGTTTAGAACGTACCATCAATGCATTTTTACTAATTTAATATGCGAGTACCACATCTTTTTGTATCATACAGGAAGTACCCCATAATAAACTGGAAATATCCAAAATAAGCTTTGGAGCCGGCGTATTTAGTGGTAGATATAATTCACTTGAAGAAAATTGGCCTCTGGAAGCAGTGCGAAGAGCTTTGGAGCTGGGTGTGTATGCCAAGACAGCTAGTTATTTAATGATTATAACTTGTTCACTTACGTTTACGCAGGAATAAACTGCTTTGATACTAGTCCCTACTATAACAACAGCGAATTGATTCTTGGCGATGCTCTTGAAAAATTAAAGAATGAATATCCTCGTTCACACTATTATTTATCCACCAAGTGTGGCAGATATGGACACACGAAAAGTGACTTTAATTATTCTCCGAAACGGGTCGAAGAGAGTGTTATAGAGAGTTGTCGTCGACTCAAGACGACATATTTGGATATTGTGTTGGCTCATGACGTTGAATTTGTGAGTGTGGACGAGGCGACCAAAGCTATTGAAAAGTTGTTTGAGCTAAAGGTAAAATTACAATATCAATTAAATATAAGAGCTGTGTGATAGAGGGAGGAGAAGCGAGCGTTGCATCGTCGAGTTTTGACTCATGCGTCAAGCACACGATTGATAATAACACGTCATCATAATCTTTCTTGTTAGGCGAATGGCATAATAAAACATGTAGGAATAAGTGGTAAGCTCTCTGTTGTACTTTCGACATGTCTGTGTCTCATCCACACCTCTCTCACCTCCCTTCTGCAGGCTATCCACTAGAAGTCCTACTACATATTACCGAAATACAATACGCCAAATCCCAGCCTCTAGACGTCATATTGTCGTACTCTCATTACACACTCCAAAGCACTTTGTTCGCGGACTATATCGGTAGATTCCGCGCCCTCGGAGTGAAGACCCTCATCAATGGTTCTCCGCTGAGTATGGGTCTGTTTCGCAGTTCTCCCCCTCCCAAATGGCATCCTGCTTCAACCGAGTTGCGCAAAGCAGCGGCTGAATGTGCAGAATTAGCCAAGAGACATAATTTGTCTATTGCGAGGCTTGCTCTACAGTTTGCATTTCAGTGGAAAGATGTTGACAGCACGATGATCGGATTATCAAACAAAGAGGAAGTTGAGTATGCTATCGATGCGTGGAACGAAGTAAAAGCACGGGAGAAGGGCGAGAAGACTATACCCGTCACTGAAGTCGATGTGTTGAAGGAGATTACAAGACTATTAGAACCCTATTATAATATCAGTTGGCCATCACCGTGAGTTGGAACAATATCATATTGTAATACTAGTAGTGATCGGGCCAGTCGGCAATTTTAAAATTTGGCCAATAAATAATTGCTTTGATTTGAAATTGTTGTTGATCGGAATTCTTTTAGAAGATTCATGAAAACCCCCCAATATTAAACCATGTGTCTCCGTTTATTAACTTTAAGTTTAACGTGTGATTATTTTCATTGCAAACGATACAATATGTGTCACACGGTATTGATGAAAGTTAAGCTATTGTCTTGTTAGTTGGCGAGGATGACAAGGATATCACTTGTACCATCAAAATATGATGGGGGTGTTCAAAGACTCAAACATAATATTAATATGTTGTACTCAATTGAAAATGTCGGCTGAATGAAGTCTTTTATGCGCCGCATTATGAATAACAAGTATTTCCGCCTATTGTTCACTTAATCGAACACAGTCGTAATTACTATCACCACTGACGATCACTATTACTATCGCTATCTGCTTTTTTTTTTTTGGAGGAAAAAGATATGCATAATTCATTGCAACATACATGGGTCTAACCATTTTGAGGAGAAAAACTTGTGACTCTTTCCATATTTGACGTATATTTGGGAACGTTCTTCATAAGGCAACCTTAAACTGTTACAATACGACGGTGAATGCCGTCATAGTCAGTGAAGTTTGTATCAGGAAATTGTGTATATCGAGCATTTTTCACTGGTAGAATCATTATTGAAAACTGACAACAGCTTATAAATATCAATCTTGGATATCGTTCTTTGTACCGCGTTGGAAAATTCCCTGCTATTATGCTAAGTGTCTCTGAAAAGAAAGAAAAAATTCTTTTATTATTATGGTATTTGTGATCATCTACAATACTGCAGCCGCCCGTGATATCCAAACGATCGTTTCATTAGTATTTAGTCAATCAATTAGCACCCCACCTCCACCATTGCAGCTAACCTAATTAAGCGGCGTTTGTTCATACGATTTTCTGCTCAGGCTAACCATGTTTCTCCATTACAATAATGCCATCCTTGTTGCACAACAAAGTGAACATCTGTGCCATAAATGAGAGGCTGATGTTAATGTGGCTAAGTTTCAAAGATGGGGGTTTTCCTTTATCGTGAGATTAACAATTTCTAAATTAATATCATGCCAGAGTGACTAACATTAAATTTGGCTGAAAGTCATAACATAATCTCATCTCTATATAAACATATATAAATTACCTTAAATTGACCGTGAAACCAGCACTATTAGAAGTTCTAAAAAAGCCCAATATCAGGGAGAAAAATTTGCGTCTTCTTATGTTTTTAAACTAAAAGATAAGCTGTTAAAACATCATAAGCTTTGTAAAAAGAAAATTAGAAAATAAATGAGGCCAATTTGAACTGATATATAAAATATTCATCATGAATAACATAAATAATAAACAGAAAGTAAGATACGTAGGGTGGCTGAAAAGTTGTGATCACGGGGCTGTATCACAGCCAAAGGGAATGGAATTCGATGCACATCGTTTCAACCGAAATTCATTTACTCGTTGTCGAGGAATCGCTTTCCCCCCTCTCCTTACTAAAACAGTTGGCCAAATGAGTAATGAATTTCAGTGATATTACGTTTTCGTTTCCTGGAAGAACGGCCGCGATGCAACCAAAACCATGAAGTATTATCCAATGCAGAGGGGAACGAGCACTACCTATGTTCACAATTAGACGATGGATTGTTAAGTTCAAATTAGCATTGATGACAAATCTCATTCTGGACGCCCTTGCGAAGCAATGACGTCACAACACGAACTTGTAGCTACAGTAATATCCGGAATTTTATCTACAAACGAAAAATTTTATTTGCATTATTTTTGTAGACTTAAATTTCGTATATATGTTGCCAAATGCGGTTACAAAACTTCAATTTTCCCCCCTCCCGTTCAATTAGCTTTGCAACATGATTTTTCATACTACCCGCTAACATAAGGAAGAGACACACCATCTATCTTCCATTTCTTCTAGTGGCATAAAAGAATTTAACACTGGAATATATTTGGTTTAGTGCTGTAGTGTTGTAATTTAACACCAAATCTTAATCAGAAAATTAAATCTTACCAATGAATATTCCAGAACTGCATTATTAACTATTGATGAAATAAGATGTTTTCCTTCAACAAATAGTATTCCAACTTGCCAGATTGCAAGATGAGTATGTCAGTTTTATCCAAAAAGATTCCACCAATTTTTTTTGTACCAATTGATCCATAAGTACCCCCATAGGTAAACGAGATTCTTCTGCTTGCAGTAATTGTACGCCTCTCTAACACTTTGCCGATAAATATCATCAGAGGTGAGAAATGTTCCTTCATTTATGGGAATAAGAGGGTGCAAGACAGAATGTCTTTTAATCATCTTCAAAATATCTTGTATATCTCCTTCAGCACACAAGTCATTTGCTTGTCCATTGGGTATCCAATGTTCATCGATAAATTCAAACTGTTGTTTTGCATCATTTGCCACTTGTGATGTATATTGACTCATCTTTTGTCTCTTCTCTCTTAATTTTCGCTCAACTGCATGCTCCACATGCCATAGGCAAATTTGAATACTAGCAGTCCAGGACCAAGCTTCTTCTGCAGCTGCTATCTCCCCAGCGTCCTTATCCAAAAGAATGAAACTAGGCAAAACTCCGTCCGCTCTCAGTAAGGAAAAGAATTCTTTTAGAACTTTTACTCTTGTATTGATATTATTAGTTAGATCATGTAAACGTTCTGATGAGGCTGCCATTGTAGAAACATATAGATAAGCGAACGGGACTCCATACCCGCCACAATTATTGATCACTGCAAATACCTCGAAATTTTCTTGATTGGTTTTAAATGTTGAATCAACGATTATTTCGCTGATGTTATTTGTTTGTATACGACGAAGGAAAGGCGTTGTAAACCCGAGTGCACGGACGAAGTCATTTTCAAGGTAAAAGATGACTTTATACCCTTGATCGGTTAGTTCTTGTTGCTCCAAGAAATTACGAGATGAAAGAAGTTGATTAGAGACATTTGTTACATATTGTTGAGCAGAAAATTTTAGAGCCCAGTAGTATACTTGTTGGTACGTATGAACTGTCGGATTAATGAGCTTTTCCTCACGAAGCCTTTTGTAAAATTCTATTTTTCGAAAACCGCGATTCACATTTCGGGATATCCAGGCTATGGCATTTTGAGGTATGTTATTTTCACGATATGTGGGATATTCGTGAGCCATTAAGTGCTCTATGTCTATAGTCGCTTGACATTTGTTGATATTAATATTAATCGTAATGTTTCCACCACATGGATATCGATCAATTGCAGGTCTCGCTTCACTTATTCTTTTCGATGGACGTTCATCCGGACCCGTAGATTTACGATTGTCTCTTTGTGCGCAACCAAGGTACGCTGTTGCTTCGCCAGTATACTGTTTGTTTTTTGTGTGAAGATAAATTTTTCTTATTTCCCAGTAATAACGAGATCCGGTTTCAATCGCTGGAAGAAAAGATCTAACTAGACTGCGGTATTTGCTTTCCTCATCGGTCTCTTGATTGTCGCACGAGAGAGTAACTAAATCATTTTCGAACGTGAAGGTTCCTGAAAAAAGAACTTGCTTGTTTTCTTCAACGTTTGTGAAGCAATTCGAAATTAGGTCTTCCAGATCTACCAAATCATACAAGGCTTCGTTTTCGACGTCAATATTCATTTCATCGCGGTTATCCTCAGCTACGTTTGAACTTGATGAATTTATATTTATTAATTCACTACCATCACTAACGCTCTCGGATCTTTTCTTCTTTCTCTTTTCAGCACAAGCGTTGCATGAAGAAAATTCTTTCAAATCATTTTTACTTAATCGAATAAAATCGTCAAGTTTTTTGCATTTTTCACAACGGGAACATCGTTTTGCTCGATCGTTGGTAATGTCAATTGTTTGATTGGAAGTAGCCATTGTTCAATTACTTAACAGTTAAACACTTTATTTGCAACTTCAGGAGACAGCTTATATATATATATATATATATTAGCTCCATTATGCTATATACAAAGACAATCTATCATAGTTCGCTATAATCGTTCTTTTACAGGAATTTTATTGATATACAATTTCTTCCATAATACGCGTTACTATTCTACAATGACTTCCATCAAAGCTATTTTATTTCATCTTAATAAAATCCCATTACCGTAGTTTTATAGAATTATAATTCTACTGTAATTGTCTTCATATATAGTAAAATAGGCGTTTATTAATTAACGTAATTTCTATTATTCTGAATAGCATAGCAGTAAATGTGTGACCATATTAGTAATACTCAATAATATTACCAATAAAAACGCGTGATTAATGATTAAGAATCACGAGACCGACAATTTTGTTGTAGCCGGCCGATTTCCGCTCCGGAGGTCACGGGACCGACACTTTTTTTGCGCCATGACTATGCTACTAGTCAGAAATTGCACAACGTCACCAAAAACATTTACTTTTTTTGCAACTGCGTAACCCGTTGTTGATGTTATTAAAAAAATTTGATGTGTTGAAAAAAGTAGTAAGCCGTTGACTGTAATAAAACAGAAGACACTTAGTATTGCGGGTAATTTACATCAACTTTTGTCGAATGAATCATAATTCATTAATTTTCAAGAAGCTAATATCATGTGACAGGAAAAAGGTATTCTCATAACTGAGTCTTGCTGCAATCAGGATATAACCGATATCACGATTTGTTTTTGAATAAAAAAAAACCGCCTTTGTTTACATGGCTTCTATATTTATATAAGTTTATTTTACTTGTCCTTAATTTCATTTGCAAAAGTAAACCGCCTTTTTCTTTGAATAGTTTCTCGTTTGAACCTTGTAAACATGCTCGAAGCACAACGTCAAGCAATTTACATTATTGGCTAAATGGAATTCGTTCTGCCAAAGAGTACACCAAATACGAAATTCCCTTCAAACTATTCAACGTAATCTTGATAACAAAGACCATCGAACATAAGGTGGCAACGGTCGTTCGTCCAAAGTTACACAAACCATATCCCGTTCGATCGGACAGTAACTCAGCCATGACAACTCGTCAACTTGCAATCAAAATTCAAGAAACATATGACGTATCTATTTCACATACTGACATTTGGCGACGCATGAAGAAAAAGGGATATAAAAGCGCCATACCGCTTGCTATCCCTAACGCATTTAGTAATTATGGCATATTGTTCAATCGACATATTTCACAAAGAAATGTTTGAGCCGGGTTGGGTTACGCCATTTTAATATAGTCGTGTTTCTATTTTTCACACTGATCGGAGAAATAAAGCTCGTATTCAGCTACTCAAAGCAATTAATCAATGTTTGCATCTTTGCACTGATGGAAGAATCATTACTAACGTATTAATGTCTTGTATTGCCTCACATCATAGAAGAACCATCACTAACGAATTCAGTAACTCAAGACGGCGCTTATGCACAATAACATGATGAGCCACGCTTATTACGCCATCTTATATTCGCACCAATAAAAAAACCATTACTAACATATTTAGTAAGTCAAGTATGATATGCCGAGCCATGTTTACTTACCATTGTATTGTATCTCAGTAATGAAAAAACAATCGCTAACGAATTCAGTAATTGAAGGCACTATTCTCACAATAACATATTGAGGCGCAATCATATCTTCGCACCCAATAAAAAAAAATCATTACTAACGTATTTAGTAACTCAAAGCATATTTCAGAATTGATATACTGAGCCATGTTTACTTACCATTGTTTATGGCTTCACGCCAATGGAAGAAACATCGCTAACGAATTCAGTAACTCATTTCACAAAACATATTGAGCTCTTATTTTCACGCCAATGGAATACTTCACAATGGATATGCCGAGTCATCGAAAAAACAAATGGAAAGTATCGGTTGGGGTGTGCATCAGGGATTTTGAATATCATGTATGGTGTTAATGAGTTAAACTTAGTAGAAGCAGCAGAGTTTCCAGAATTAGATAATATCCCTCAACGAACGATATCCTCGAGAGAGGCGGCAAGGGGTCAAAGCATAGTTAGAGAAGTCGAGTAAAATGTAATTGCAAAGGAGCATGTACTGATGGCCGATGTAGTTGTAGAAAAGTCAAGCAGGGGTGTACAACGCAATGTCATGAAAATAGTGTTAACTGTCTTAATTATTAAATTGTATTTAAACTTGGCCGTAGATTCAAAAGTAAATTTGTCATATCTAGTGTCATATTCTTTATTATTAATCGATGATTTCATCTATTTATTTCATATTTATTTTGGGACCTTGACGGGATTTACATATGTAAATGCGGGGTCCATGATTTACATATTAATATATAAATCCGGGATTTACATGGTGACGGGATTTACATTACAACATATACAAACAATCTTTGACCGTAACCTATGCATATGGCTAAGCATAAGTAATAAGCTGTAATAAGTTATGCTATAAACTATAAATATAATACTATTAAGATTCAAAAGCCGTTTTTGTTGCAATCTTTTCAGAAAACAGATATTTTAAATAAAGATAAAATAAAAAGGGAGAATCTACATAACACAAGCAGATGCCATTAGTGGATGGCAAAGCATGAGACAAATACTAAGTGGTTAGATCTTCAAATTATGCTAAAAAGTGTTTGCTAAATAAAGCTAAATCTTTCCCTGATATCAGTATAAACATTTCATAGCATGTCCTGTATGTAATTCATTACCATTCATAGTTCTTGTATTTGCTCAATTTGTATATAGAAATAGCCCCACTGTCATTATTTCAGTTTGGTCTTGTTTTACTTGGACCAGCTATTTGATAAAATGATTGAAGAACTTGAGCTTGTTGATCATCAACTTGTAGATTGGCTGGTTGGTCAGCATTTTTTTGTTCAGCTTTTTTGTACAATTCAACAGCTTTACATTTATATCTGGCAAGATTATCTTGAGCACTAGCATGTCCCTGTTTAACTGCTTTTTCATGCCATTCAACTGCTTTCTGTTCATCCTTTTCTGCCCCAATTCCATTGGCATAACACTGACCAAGATTATATTGAGCACTGGCATTTCCTTGTTCAGCTGCTTTTTTATACAATTCTACTGCTTTTTGTTCATCCTTTTTTACTCCAGTTCCATTGGCATAACAAAAAGCAAGATTACATTGAGCACTAGCATCTCCCTGTTCAGCTGCTTTTTCATACCACTCAACTGCTTTTTGTTCATCCTTTTCTACTCCAACTCCATTGGCATGACATACACCAAAATTATATTGAGCACTGGCATTTCCTTGTTCAGCTGCTTTTTCATACCACTCAACTGCTCTCTGTTCATTCTTTTCCACTCCAGTTCCACTTTCATAACACCAACCAATATTATTTTGAGCACTGGTATCTCCCTGTTTAGCTGCTTTTTCATACCACTCAACTGCTTTTTGTTCATTCTTTTCTACTCCAGCTCCATGTCTATAACACCAACCAAGATTATCTTGAGCACTAGCATGTCCCTGTTCAGCTGCTTTTTCATACCACTCAACTGCTTT
>CAJVPJ010000569.1:0-21703 GCA_910592205.1 Paraglomus occultum | reverse complement strand
GGGGGGGGGGGGGGGGGGGGCGGGGGGGGGGGGGGGGGGGGGGGGGGGGGGGGGGGGTGGGGGCGGGGGGGGGGGGGGGGGGGGGGGGGGGGGGGGGGGGGGGGGGGGGGAGTGACTATTACTTAATATAACAATTGGTATTTTTGATAGAACGTGCTAGTGCTCAAACCGGATCAGATAATCGTAAATGTGTCAGAGAACGAACCGTTTGTACTCTATTACAGATTACAAGCACTCAAGCGTGTTCTACCCAAAGTTATAATCAAGGGTATACAGACGGTGACGAGAGCAGTTATCAGTGAGATGGCGGGAGACAAGAAGCAGTTGCTTGTCGAGGGATACGGGCTGCAAGAAGTGATGACTACTGAAGGTGGGTTTGTATTGGGCTGACCACGACAGGCCACAATGAACAGTCACTGATTACAAAAATCGTTTATTCTCAGGCATTGTCGGTACCCAAACAACGTGTAATAATGTAATTGAAGTTCGCAAAGTGCTTGGAATAGAAGCTGCAAGGTGAGCAACACATGTGAAGCAAGAATAGACATAACGAGCATTATAATCACAATCTATTTTTATTTTAGAAATACTATTATCCACGAAATTCAATATACTATGAGTAGTCACGGTATGAGCATCGATCCGAGACACGTAATGCTGCTCGGGGATATCATGACCTACAAAGTGGGTGTACTTGTCATCAGTCCCATGTTATATATACTCTTGTGCTAACCATCTTTTACCCCAAAAGGGTGATGTGCTCGGAATTCACAGGTTCGGCGTGGCTAACATGAAAGACAGTGTTCTTATGTTGGCCTCATTTGAGAAGACGACAGATCATCTTTTTGAGGCTGCATTATATAGCCAAAGAGACTCGATCGAAGGTGTCAGTGAGTCGATTATTATGGGTATGCCAATGCCTTTGGGTACTGGATTATTCAAATTAATCAGGAAATCGGGTAGGGAGGAGCGCCCTGTGAGAAGGAAGCTGTTGTTTGACGATCCCGAGAGACATGTACCGCTTGTTTTGTAATATTAATTTATTAAAGTTATCCCGAGTTAGTTTTATGGGTGATTAATATGACTCCCTCTTGCGCCCGTATATATTCGAATGTACAGTATATGAATAAAAAAAGTTAATTATAGATCATTATGCTGTTACTAATTGCAGCGCTGCTTTTGGTATTTAATGGACGAGGTTAATGTATTCTCAAGCTTTGAATTATTGCAATGTTTAATGTTTTCTTTCATTTCGCAAACCTTCATACGTAAGAGTCGGTTGCATGCATCACAACGATTATTTGTATAGCAAAACTTTAATTGCAACTACGATATAACTAGTCCCGTCATTTTTCGTTTTCCAAGTAGTAATAACGAATACCAATACAGTAAAGTCTCACTTATCACGTTAATATTAATCTGTTGCGTTGCTATCTTTTTAATTCGCGTCCAATCCACGCCATTAGGATTCCAAGCATCGGGATAACTCTCTTTTCAAATAGTGCTTGGTTGTTATCCTACGAAGTTGATAGATAGAAATAAATGAGCGTTTTTTATATACAGTTTTTTTACTGTTTCTTCCGTTACAGAGTAAGAATGGCTTCTGGAGGTTTCCTCCAGCTGTGCTAAACTGATTGGAAGAAAATGTTATCGCTTTGTTGATTTCGGCTCAAGCTCGACATTATATCTCGACGATGATGGTTCTTTTCAAGGTAAACAATTAATTATTGCTTTCTACGAATTGGATCCTATTATGTAAAAAGGGGTTTAGGGTATGGTTCAATTACTAAGATTAAATCTAAGAGAGCCCTCAAATTAGTTATTAATCATCGAGAGGGAATTCGTAAAATTCTTAAATTAATGATAATGTCTATGAACAGTATTAGTCTTATTAATATGTTTGGTGCACAAGCGAATTAATTTCAGTTTTCAATGATGCTATTACTATTAACCATTAATATTCGTTCTGAGCTCACTTTTGTCTGCAAGCACACGCCCATATCATATCTCAAGAACCTGCTTGGCGTTTTGGCACATGACGTTGAGCTACAGCTTTACGCCTAACTGTTTAACGTTAAAATCCTGAAATCTAAATTTAGCACTTCTAAGAGGATTAACGTCCCCTGAGTGAAAGCGGCACTTTGTGTGATAGTTCTAAAATTGTACTAACCCGTTTTGTATTACTTTGTTTGTTTGATAACGATAGTAATAGTAAGGGTAAATAGCAAATGCATATCGACTGCTACGGAGCACAAGGTTCAATCAAGGGTCTCAAAATGAATAAATTGATTGGTTAACTCATAATTTCTTTAACAAGAAAGAGACTGACTATGGGTCAAAAGACGATCAACTTTTATAGGCAGAACGGGGAATATGGCATATTCAGTAATTTCTATGGGGCACCAATTGAGATTGATGGAGAGCTTTGGCCCACATCAGAACATTACTTTCAAGGTTTGACATTGACAACGTTCAATCATCAATGATGTGATATCAAAGAATAATCAGTAATTTATGTTAATATAAGCTCAGAAATTCCCAATACGCCCTGAACTTCAACAAAAGATACGCAATCTTTCCACACCATCGGAAGCTGCCAAAGCCGGTCGACGACGAGATTATCCTCTCCGTGAAGATTGGGAATCAGTTAAAGAAGATGTCATGATGAGAGCATTAATTGCAAAGTTTACGCAGCACGAAGACTTAAAAAGACAAATTTTGGACACCGGCGATGCCAAACTAGTGGAACATACGGCTAGAGATCGGTACTGGGGAGATGGAGGTGGAGAGGGAAAGGGAAGGAATAGACTTGGCGTATTGTTAATGAGAGTAAGAGATCAATTAAGGAAAGAAGAGGTTGAGGCAGAGGAGACCGTATGCGATGAAACAAAAATCGATGAAACAAAAATCGATGAAACAAAAATCGATGAAACAAAAATCGATGAGAATAAAGTCTCTGATAGTACTTAGTATCATGTGTAATTGTCATCAACTGTGAATGTCTCAGAGATCCCGTTGTGAAAGGTAAATTTTCAGATGTAAAAAATTCTTTCCCTTACGAGTCAAGGGTTGAGGGATATGAACGACTGCTGGAATTATTAGGCACATATGTGTTCAAACACAGATTTCTATGCTGCGAAGAACACTGGGTATTTCATATCTGACCATGCGAATCGGAAACATGTATAAACAAAGTTAAGAAAGTGACCAAGTTTATTCTAAATACAGTTTGAACAATATCTCTATTTAGCACGTTTCGTTTAATCACCACACGATTTACTGCTAATCTCTTATTTTACAAGTATTGTACAATCTGGGTTTAAGTTTTTAAAAAAAGAAAAGAAAATATTCTATGATATTAATTGTCTAAATAGCTGAAACAGTACCAAAGAGAACACTCCAAGACAGTTAAACAAGAAATATCTAAACCGAGGTCGAACATATCGTCGGCCATTGACAACGATTAAGCACGCATTCTCCGCCAGACATAAGAATGATGACACTTTCTAAAAAATTTCGTACGCGTGTCTTTTCATTGCCGTTCTTCGTGACTTGTTGTATGATCGCGAATCCAACTTTGACCTCCAAAGCAAAAAGTAACACAACCCTAGTCGTTGATAACGAAACACATGCGCCACTTGCGCAAGCTTTTTTGCTCTCAACTTTTTAGTACGAGAACGCCAGACAGAGAAAAACTTGCGTGTAGTAGAACTTTCATAAATGTAAGCAGCACGTGTTTTTTGGGCTGGGTTTTCGATGAAGCAAATTTAGATACATAAATCGCCACGTTAAAAGACAGTATTACATGTCTCACCTTCTTCCTTCTGATAACGCCATTTCCATGTAGAAAATGCTTCAGAAATGGTTTTTTTGTCAGGATCTCTGCTGCCAACTGCCCAATCATACCACATCGTAAAAGCCTAATTCGAATATCCTGATTCGTTAAAAATACGTTACATCATCACCCACCCCTAAAATATCTACCAGCCGTACCTGTCTTAAAACAGATTCTTCATAGCTTTGAATGACTTTTGCTTCAGCCCTCTTCCTCCAAACATAAAAGTAGGCGCGCAGAAGAAATATTTTCTGCGCTTTTCCATGTTTCCGGATTATTCTCTCGCTGTTCGCTCTCGTAAAGGGTCTTAATGATTCCAAGTAATTGATTTCTTGATTGACTTGACATCGATCTCTCCAATGTTTGAATGCACGTGAAAGAACTTTCGTAATATAGTAAGTGCTCGCTTCCCTCTGCATTCTCATGTTATGATAACGCTGGCGCCAAATAATCAAACAAGTATTGACTAGGCGGAAGTCGTAAATAGCAATCGCATTTTCTGATGTAGAATAGTGTTTGGGAAGTTCCGATAATATATTCGAAAGTACAAGACTGGTGTTCGGTCGTAGGCTTCTATCCCCAAAACGATATGCTAGTTTATATGGATAACATAATCAGGAATCGTGTAAAGAATGTTTATAGAATATATATCATGTTGTATAAGGAGAATCTCATACCATCGTGCGTCTTTTTCCGTTTTTTTCGACGTGTTCTCATTATAAAGTCGGAAACTGTCTTCATTTTAGTATTATCCAAGTCATGACCTTTCCACTTACTTTTCAGCCGATCCCAATTGTGATTTAAGAGTTTCTGCGTATAATACAAGACAGCATTATCGCTTTCACGTTGTTGTCGTCCTAGTGCAAGACGCCACTTTGTGAGATTGTTTCGAAGCGAATTCCTGTGAAAGGCTTCGACGGCACAGTGCGAATTTTTTCTGATATAATCTAGTTTGGTCTTCCAGAGCGTCCAGCGCGATTTTAATAGATGAGCATTGTACACGTTAGTGGCAATCGTACCAGCTTTCTGCTTTCCGGCAAGTAATGCCCGCCATTTGCCAAGACACCTCCATAATACTGCCTTGTTTATTACTGAATCTGCACGCTCGGCCATAACTTTTTGCTCTTGAAGGCGCTGCCTCCAACACAGCATAGACCATTGTTGCATCTGTTGCTTATGATGCTCGAGTGCTTTTAGTCTTTGCCGACGAAGAGCATATAAAGAATGAGACCACTTGATAACTGCTTTGCGTGTCAAAGTTTTCTCATAATTTATTATCACATTTTGATAAGTTAATTGCTGCAAATGAAATCTCCTGGACCACTTGAAGAAGGCACGATGAGTTATTTTGCAAGGCTGCTGTGCGAGATATTGTGAGCATCTTGTTGAAAGATGCCGGATTTTTAAATAGACCTGTGGAAATCGATTAAACGCCTTCTTCAATAGGTTTCGTTCGTGGTGTAATTTAGCAGTCCCTCGACATCTACGGATGTGTGCGAGTCTATTTTTCCATAGTGCGAAATACTTTCTACCAATAGATAGTTGTTTAGCAGGTGCTCGATATAGATCGTTGTCTTTCCGTGCATTCATCAACTTACGCCATCGTTGCCTCCCCCAAAAGTGATGTGCCGCTCACCGCAGTATCTGTTACTTCGGATTGTACCCGATTAACGGCTTTCTCGTCACGAGCGTGTTTTCTGTGTACTGCCCATGACAACCACTCTAACCGAATAAATGTATTTCATATGAGAACGAATGTAAACAGTAGTAGCTAAAAGTCATCATCGAACACACACCTGCTAGTACGCTAGTAGCAAATGGCTTGTCGACGGACTTTGTTTTCAATATCTGAATGGTTCTAAATAAGAAATAGAATGATAAGATCTAGAAGCGAAATCAACATAGACATGTGTATAAGTCACGTGCCTGGAATACCATTCCAGATAATATTTATGTAAAATAACTTCGTCTGCTCTTTGTTCCATCGACTTTTTCTGCTGGTATAGACGCCTCCAGTGATAAAATGCCATTTTCAACAATTTAGTGTTGTATTCATCCTATGAAGCGCCGTGGCCAAATTAGTCATGAAGAATTGGGCACTATTTACTCCAGCATGGTTGTACTAACCTCAACCATCTCACCGAGCGAGGAATAGGTGTTGTATCTGACCCTCCATTTCTCGAATAGTTTCTGAAGCGAATTCTCCTCAGCTTCGTCGTCCCACGTACGAGGATCTTCATTGGCATCGATACCACGATACCTGATCTCGGCTTGTTTCGATTTTCGCTGAAGAGACGAGCAATTACCAATTGGGTATATCCAATAACCGAACAATTATCTTGTGGGCAGCCGAAAAAATACCAGTTCTAGTGCATAAACTTCTCGCCATTTCTTGAGAAATCTTTTTAGGGTTTTCTCTCTGTCAAATTCGACGGCCTGCTGCCATTGTAGTATCAGACGAACTCGCTTCTGTCGGATGTACCTGGTAAACCTGTTGCGTCATCATACCCGGTGCATAAGTATGTGCCGATTACATCCAACTAATGACGTGCTTGTCTACAACATTCGATCATCAATATTCAATATCATTACCTTCGCCAAGCTATAAAATATATTCGGATATTTTCCTTGTCGATGTCCAACGATGCCATCTAGACACAATTGCTTACTGTGACGTAAACTCATCCCTATATTAAAAAGTCATCTCAACAGTAACACAGCATATAATGTAAACTCTGTTTGAAAACTGGGGTTTGTCTCGTGATGTCGTAGACCAGGAGGTAATTAGTTTTGGGACGTTTCAACGGAAATTAGAAGTAGTGTTTGATAGCGCGGGTAACGTTTCACTTATCGCTTGTTTGTTACACTCTCACGGCTCATAATTTCCATAGCACAATATCCGATTATAATCCGTAACGCATTAAAGATAAGATGAGTGTCTCGGCCCACTTATTTGTCACAGAAAGGACGCCGTTTCGTCATATGGTTAGTTTCACGATCTATTTTTAGGTCACAAATAATGCCATACAAAATCATACATACTATAATGGGAAGATTATAACATATAAATAGTGTCACCATTCTGCAAATCCCAATTTTCAACGGATAAATTTTCATAAGTCCTTCTATTCTTAAATAAGACTTCAAAAAATGAATACTATAAGACGAATACTTGCTCCAAACAAATCCTCAAAAGATAGTAAGAAAAAGTCCATATTTCAGCGCTCAAAGTCTAGTAGCGAACTTTTCAGCGAAAGACCAAATAAATCTCCATTATCTGAAAGAGAAACCAACACAAGGTCATTTAGCCAACGATCGCTAGAATTACCTTTAAGAAAAATAGGCATGCTACGCGATAAAGCACAATACAATACGGAAAATGGGACCACAATTAAACGTGAATTCAAAACTTTACCGAGAAATCTTCAACAAACGTTGCCTGTTCCAGCGTCAGGTACGCGAATGGTGGGCATTGGGGCATTGGCACTGAATACGGGGAATATAGTCCCAGCTATAGGACTGGGAGCTGGAAAGGCATCAGACGACTTGTCTATACCGCAATCACCTACTACCTGTCTTAATGAGGCGGATGACTACATTCAGCAAGCAATACAATTCCACGAACAGAATCAATTGGACAAAGCCACTTATTTCTTTAAGCTTGCAGCTGAGAGGAAAAGTCCGCTAGGATATTTCTTGTACGGTATTGCATTGAGACACGGGTGGGGATGTGAAGCCAATCCTACCATGGCGGTGAAGTATCTCCAGAAAGCAGCTGAATCAGCTGTTGATGAATTACAATCGTCAGTCATTGCCAATCCAAGCATTGCACGGAACGAGCTAGTATTAGCAATATACGAACTTGGAGTTTGTTTCCGTCATGGGTGGGGCGCCCCAAAGAACAAAAAGACGGCTGCATATTATTTCGAGATGGCCGCAAGTCTTGGCGACCCGGATGCCCAAAATGAAATAGGATTTTGTTATGCTAATGGCGAGGGCGTTAAGAAGGTAAATAATTTTGAATTTAATTCGTAACTTTGGTACAGATGCAATTGGTTGGGCTCTTTATTGCCAACATAGAATAATTAAGATAATCGTCGGTATACATAAGACTTTGTAAAAAGAGGAATTGATGTCCGCGGAAAAAAAGGCATGGCCATTTTTGGCTTAACCAATAGTCAAACTCAAACTAAAAATGGTATTGGGAAAGTAAGGGATTCCGGTTAAAGAATATGAAAAAGGTTAGGGCAACTGGATATTGCCAGTACTCCTATGTATACCGACGATCATCTCTTGTGGGATTTTTAATGGCTGGACTTTAATTGGTAACTTTGATCACGACTGACACTTTGTAATTTCTTTGTTATTAAAAGAACTTGACAAAAGCGGCCAAGTATTATCGTATGGCAAATGAACAAGGTGCAGGTATTATGGGCAATTCATGGATATTTAAAAAGAAATACGATGAAGAAGCACCAAAGAATTAAGTTCTTGCCTATCCCGTCTCCCTTCTCCGTTTATTTATTATTATTTATTATTCGTAATTGTAAATAGTATTTAACTCTTATAGACATTATTTAAGGTTGCAATCTAAAACCGTTTACATTCACACGTATCTGTATTTTATCACTGTATTGATGACTTGGCATTATAAATTTCATTAGTATAAGATTGGTATTGGATCATGTATACGATGAGCAAAATTTTCAATAACAATATGATGACATTGAATTTTAGATCAAAGTCAGTTGCTAATTATTGATTGCAATACCGCACTGTTAATAGTTTGTGAATCGAATACATCATGATTAAAGTTCTAATCTAAAATAGAGAGCAAGTGTATACAGAACACGCAGAGACCCCGAATCCAAAAGAATAAAATAATTGAAACAAAACTTGTCTGAATCGCTTATGTGACAAGAAACAAGAAATGACAACTAATTACCGACGCTAATTAACAACCTGCGGACAAATCCTCGAATATTAAATCATCTATTACCACATTCACTTTTACTAGTGTACTCGTCTAAGATACTACTGCCTCCAGCGATGGTGCGGCCTTCATACCATACCACCAGCGGAGAAATCTCACAAGTAGTTCCGCTACTTGCAGACGAATACTCATATATAGTCTATCTTTAACAAATCCCCAACTTCTCCAAACGTTCGGAGCGTCAGAAAACAGATACCATCTTCGTACAGGACCGATCATCGCTTCGTCTCCACTTAATCCACGCGCCTTCGCCTTTTGTATACGCCGTTTTTCTTCCTCTCGAGTTTCGCACCAGAACCCGCGCGTCGCATAACGAGCATTAATCTTAAACGATTCGATAGAGTTACCACCCAATTCTCTATGAATTCCGCGCAGCAGATTGATCGTACGAAATACAAGTAACATATCACGCGGAAGAGATTCAAGAAAACTCAAAAAATCATTAAGTGTCACACTCTTGAGCTGATCGTGTACCATGGCTCGTTCCTCGGCCGGCATGTCTTCCCCAAGTGGTGTCATCGAGTCGGGTAACCGTTGAGTGAATATTAACGGAAGAAACTGCACATACTCTGATACACCCAAGAATGCTGCCGCTTCCTTAAGTCCTTTATTGTCATTCAAGAGCAATGCTCTCCATAGCCCACAATATACTTTTCGAAATTCATCTGATAACTCTCGATAAAGCCCATGATCAAGAAGAACCAGTTGCGGTTTCTTCGTTGTTGGAGACAGAGCAACAAGTGCATTCCCGGGATGTGGATCACAGTGGACTATTCCGTGACAAAATATCATCTCGGCGAATATCTCTAGCAAGTAATTGCGCACCCAGACTGGATCAGCGCCTAGTGATCGTAAACCTTCGACATCGTTAATTTTAACGCCGTGAATAAATTCCATCGACAAAACGCGTTTCGTCGTCAGATCCCAATAGATCTGAGGCACATTAAACTTGTCTCCGTGATGCCTGAATCTCAATTTAGTTGTTTCTCCATTTCGAGCTTCATTTTCAAAATCAAACTCTGTTATTAGATTTTGTTTGAACTCGACTACTATCCATCCCAGTTCGAATTCAGGAAAGAAATACGAGATCACATCTGACATGGTTTGCATAGTCCACACGTCCACGTTAAACAGCCGAGACACATCCGGATATTGTACTTTGACAGCTGCTTCTCTTCCGTCTTTTGTTGTAGCTATAATACAAGATAAATTAAATTAGAAAAATGTAAAGCATAAAGAATAACAAAAAAGAAAACCAAAAAACAACGATTATGTTGATAGTGAAATAGAGGATAAATGATATAACCTCCCCCTTCTTCACTTGATCAGGATTATCACCTCTATGCACTTGTGCCAAAGAAGCAGCCGCGATAGGCGTCTCTTCGAATTCAGAAAACAGATCACTCGGAACAGCTCCGTCAAATTCTTCTTTAAACACCTTTTCTACGTCTTCCATACTTCTATATGGGGCCCTGTCTTGCAGCACGGCTAGGGTTTCTGTGAATTCTCGTGGTATTATGTACGTCAAAGATGCAAGATGTTGACCAGCTACCAACAAAAAAAAGAGGTTGTTGTTTTTTTCGTTCAGAACCAAAGCTAACGGATAAATTACAATTATTGTGATCGGAGCCCTTGAGTCATACCCTTGATATAAACACCAGTATTTATTTTACACAATCGCAGTAAACGCCTTGCAACTCGAAGGTGTACGACTTTCTGTGCTGCCTTATATTCATCTGTTTTATATCCTTTACCACGATATCGAATGTGTAATAATTTATAGTCTAGCATACAGAAAAAACTGATAATGAAGAAATTGAGAAACATCGTTTATTGTAATTAGCGAAACTGGCATCAAGAGATGAAAATAACAGTAAGATTCTATTAAGGGTTATATTGGAACGGAATGATTTAAGAAAAAGGATTTTGGAACTTCATACCAAGTCAATATAGTAACACTAGATCGAAACAACCCTGCACATGTTATGTAACACTTTTCACGAAACTCTTTATTCCAAGCTAATAACACTATGACTGTCCCAGTAGATATGCCCAAGACCCCTAGCGTAATGGTTCGAATATGTCTAGTCACTTTTCCAAGTCCATCGTATCTATGATTGCGGCCGTTCAATCCATAAACGCGTTGTGGGATTTTTTGTAGAAAGTCGGAAGTTAAAATAATCTGGCGAGGAGAACTGAGCGGCCGACAAAAACTAGACGATGTGTTATTGGGTAAAAAAACACGTGTACGGCTAGAGATCGTTTTTAGAGGGAATAAATGACGAGTGCATCTTACTCTGCTCGGAACGAAAAGAGTAAATCGAGATAACATCGCTCAAGTCTCCCCGCAATAGAAAAAAAAACCACTGAATATGGTTTGTTTGTGTAACATATAAGGTTGTCACTATCACGTGTTAATTATTTACAATATGGAGATTGCTTACAAACAAAGTACCGGTATTAGTATACATTTTTTAAAAAAGTCATGTGGACGTTGTAGACAACGTTAATGTTGTGTGGTTGGGGTCCCTCCTACCTTTGGTCATTTCAATGTGAATTTCTTTTTCAACACATATGCGACATCACATGTTCACTTTGGCCATATGTAGGCACATTTTAATTGCGAATATTGTTATAAACACAAACGCTTTTGTTATCTTGTGGACCAATCAGCAGTTAGCCAGCTTCTTTAGTTAATTCAGTAAATCGCTCACTCCATTCATGCGTCAATTTCGAAATGACAGTTCTCAAATGACGGGAGACGGGTTCCGCGCCCCCACAAAGCCGCAAGGCCCGGCATCCTCCAAAAACCGAATAATCATCAAAGTAAACGTCATAGTCATATCCAAGGGCATTTCTTGTCGCCGTTGGCTGCAAAAAAAAAACGCCATGCCTTTTCCATCTATATTAAGAAATAAGCATGGGCGCATGTCTGAGAATAAAACTAGCAAAATTGTATTGTCTTAATTAAGATTTCGGGTCTGACATGATGTCAGCATACTGCCAAACGTATACAACAATTGTATTAATAAAACAAGTTATTTTGCAAATCTGTTTAATTTCCAAATTTGAACAACAGAATGACGGTTTTTATTTAGTTTGTTTATTAATCTATTGTTGTTCTATATTTATTTCTACAATGATGCGAATACTCCATTTTTGACATCACAAGTATTTTTATTATTATACATGATGCACTACCGTATTCGGTGGAAATCAGTTAACATGCATTCTGTTTGCACGGCATACGTTCAATAATGCAGAAATCACAACACTCGTACTAACAAGATGAAATCAACAGATTTAGTTATTGCAATAATACACATTTCCTTCTCAATCAGTTTGTAAGTTTATTAGACTATGGCTTTTCAAATTTTTCTCTTGTTTTTCTTTTTTTTTTTTCTTTTTACAAAAAAATAACGATCATAGACTAGTCATAATACACATGTGATTCTCGAGCCTAGCAACCAAAAGGCGAGAGATAAAAAATAAAGCCAATGTTTCCACACGATAGATAAGCATCCAATTAATCGAGTGCGGAAAAGAAGGAAGAATTAAAAACGGATATAAGAATACATTGTGTTACAATTCGAGAATAAAGTAAAAGAGAAAAGGGGGAAAGGTTTTGTTATTTTACATTAAATGCTCCAACCAACGGAAATACTTTTTTTGTATTCAAGTGTTGAAATTTAAAGGAGTGACTAATTCTTTGTAGTAAAAATTGAGAATTCTAAAAAGAAATCAGAAAAACGGAAAGGACCGGCGAGGACACGAAAAGCTGTCTATTTAACATATCCAATTACTAAAACGTAAAAATTAAGATAAAATTATATATAGTAAAAGCAATATACTCTATCTATATCAATGCATAAAGAACGCCTCCATCTATGGCAACTTCTGCAATACTATTTCGGATGTCTGGCGATGGCTTTCTTTGCACCGGTGATGACGGACGATATTCGTCTGCTTTCTTCGCCTGGACATTTGCAATTATTGCGGCCGCATTCGAGGGCATCGGATCGTTGGTCGTAAAGTCATAAACACTAAAACTGAAACGACTTATTCGCGAATCACTATTCGCCCCGTTTTCATCATCTTCATATAATCGCAGGGGACGAATATCAGTATTGCTGTCCTTTGAATTGGTAATATTCTCGTGTTTTGGTTCCTCATAGTGTTCGAGGTTACCATCGCCATTGATGCCATCTTCAGGTATTGCCGAAACCATTGAATTCGCTAACGAAACGCTCCGAGATGACTCTGTCTCGTCGAACTCTATTTTCTCATGAACAGTTGCAAACGATACTCGGCCTGATGATCGTTTCTTCTTCTTTGATAGTTTTTTCTTTTCTTCACTACTAATCGACGAGTCTCCCACGACTTCTGCTCCGTTAAATGGCTCCCTGGCATAAGAGTCTAACACATCACTTTCTCTTATGGTTTGTAAGCGATCGTAAGATAACGTTCTTTCGTGGTAAATGTGATCTTGTTCTGACGCGTCGTCTGACGGTTCACTTGTGCTATTCCTGGGTGGGAACTGGAAAGGTTCGTTGTCCCTACGTTGTCCGTCGTATGAGGCAACAATTTCTTTATGATCTAGAGAACCACCATCGTTACTGTGTCGAGTACTTTCTATTGTGTCACTACCGTTAATAATTTTAGCAAATTCGGGGTCTATCGGAGAGACATCCTGAAATGTAAATGTGATAATTTTCATATTAATAAAAAACCATTTTTCATGCAATTAATTCACCTGGGTAAAACTTACCATTTCGTCATGCTGCACTGAGAGGTTATTCAACTCTTTATCATACGACAATGGTGATGATGGAAGTGTGGGAGAACCAATAGCGTGTACGACATCACTAGCAGCAGTAGACGGTTTCTTTGAATGGTTACTAGAAAGCTCGTAATCTGGTTCGTCGGCATCGGGACTGAAAACTTGTGACAACGAGGAACGCGAACGATGGAACGGTCGCTGTGAACCATAAGATCGTGTTGAAGACACAGAATTACGTAATGGCGGTTTAGGGAACATGTGATGAGCCAAATCAGCAGCCGTCAATGAAACTGACGACGTTCTTCTGTGACCCTTCTTAGAGTGTGAAGAGTCTGAACTACGGTTGGAAGTCACGGGCTTGGGAGAAGGGCTGGGAGGATTATATGGTACATATGGTGGTGTGGGCATTGATAATGGGTTAGGTGATGATGCTTCAGTGTTTTCTGGAGTATAATACTGTGAATCCGAACCAATACTTGGCATTGGAGGTAACGAGTCAGGCTTTGGAACGGTAGCTGGCATGACAGTTGGCATCGGAGGTAAAGAGTTGGACATTTCTTGGGCGTGCATGATCATCTGTTTCTCCGATTCGACGGACGTTGTTGATGGACGCCGCATTGAATCTGCATAAGGCTGCGGATCTTTAAATTCCATGTTATTATCTGTCATGACAGTAACTGGTTCATCCGAGTGCCCCGCGTACCAACCGGCATTCTCATTTAGTGACAAGTCTGAAAGGCTCTCGTTGAGTTGACCGCCAGGGCGAATGTATGGATCGTTGTTTACAGCACGATCGAATGATGCAGTCTTTCGTAACCTCCTTCGTCTTACCATGTAGAATATTAATAGAGCTATTGCAACTATAGTGCCAAGTACAGCCGCAATGATAGCGCCTGACGATTCATCGTGTG
The DNA here is from genome assembly GCA_910592205.1 of Paraglomus occultum. Taxonomy (NCBI): domain Eukaryota; kingdom Fungi; phylum Glomeromycota; class Glomeromycetes; order Paraglomerales; family Paraglomeraceae; genus Paraglomus; species Paraglomus occultum. Next base: position 7,184 of record CAJVPJ010000569.1, on the reverse strand, counting down.
AGCCCGTATTATCAGTAGATCCATTGGTTGTATTGGTTGTATTGGTTGTCGTATTCGGACTTCCTAAGCCCGAAATTAAGTTTTGGGCATCTGACTCACCAACCCATTGCATATTAGTTAGGTCAAAAAAGTACATAGAAGAGTCGGCCATGTTTCTACCTTGCCCGATACCGCCCCATACCATCATGACTGTGTTATTACCTAGACTAGTGGCAACGTGTCCTCCTCTTGGCGATGGAATAAAAGTATTGTTCTTTGCATTTACTTTCACCTGTTGCCACGTCAAAGTGGGTGCACCAGAAGCATTCAAGATGTACATGTCGTTGAATGCCGCTTTATTCCTAACGTCCATTCCGCCAAATACCAGTATTTCAGCTGTGCTATTACCGATAACCATGGTTGCGTCAGAACGCGGAGGAGGAGTCGTTCCAGAGATAATTGCTTGTACAAAGTCGTTTTTGTCGGTGTCGAATATAATACAGTCGCTTCTCAATGCATTTTTATTGTCTATGCCAAAGCACGAAATCAAAAGGTTGTTTACAGCGATTGTAGCATGACCAGAGATAGCCGCATTATCTGGGAATTTTGTTGCATCGAGCGTGTGCCAGGTGCTTGTAGTCAAGTCAAAGTAAGAAACGTCTTTGAGCACTCCTTTTGGAGTACTTCCTCCAATTATATAGGCTTTTTTATTTACAACAGTGACGGTATGGTCGAAACGTGAGGCCGGTATATTTCCCTTGTTGGGGAAATTAGACACTACACCGGTTGTTGGGTCTATTTGCTGGATGGGAGCAGCAAACACTTGAGGTGTCAGAGATTGTTGCCCATAGAATATTAGTATTTTCGAACCGACTGTAGCAGCTCCGTGTCCCTGCACGGCTAGCTTTGTATTCTCTTCGTCTACGTTCAAAGAATAATCGACATGTAATATGTTATCTGCTATTGGATTTTTTGTGGGGTCAGCAGCAGTCTGGCCGCCAATTAGATACAAATCTTGACCGATAGTGGTCGCGGTCAAGGAAAATCTCGCCGTGACGTTGAGTGCTGCTCGTCGATGCATTCCTATCGAACGAGAGGATTGATTGGTGATAACGACTGGTTGTTCCTTTGAGAGGTAGTCAGCAGCATCGTTTGAACCGTGATAGTAGTACTTGCTGACCATTTGATGATGGGGTTATAAGGGGATATAAGGAGGGAAGTATTTACCGTTGAAACGAATGTTGAAACATTAAATGTAGAAAACCACTAACGTATAGAGTGGGTTAAAAGTTGAGAAAAACGATTGTGGGGGGGGGGGAACAGAATTCATATTCGATTTTTTGCTGTGTTGTCGCACGGTACAAATTTGGGATGTAATATTGTGTTTGCTACCATATACGTATCATTCATAAAACTAGAATATAACATTGGTGTGCAAGTTTCACAAAATGTATAGTATAAATAAAAGACAATAATAAGCTTTTATAACTGGCTATTAATAGAATACATATAGTTCTCACCAGACCTACAAAATACACCAATAAAAAACATTACACGGAACACAACAAAAAGCCATTCTTTAAACTATATTAATATGTCAAGAACAACACCTAAAACCGTTTTGGAAGTACGAGACAAAAGTTGACTATACCTGTCTTTTGTCAAATCGTATACGCACAGGCTGATTTCGTGTGATGCAATTGATAAGGATCTATTGTCGCTAGGCAACGAGATTCTATGAATTACGGATGCGACAAGTAAGTGGATCGGCGAGTAAGGAGAATATAAAGAAAGAAATTATACAAGCTGGACAATTAAGTTGTTGCTTATTTGCATATTCCACCCCCCCCTACTTGGTGACAAAAAGTGGGTGCTGTTTCCAGTTGATCATGTCCAACTTTGACTATCAAGATTTGTTTGTGTCGTGAGAGTAGCTGTCGATCTACCTTTGTCAACGTCTTGAAACATGCACCACTCCTGAACAGCCAAGAGGTCTTGTTGACAGCATCCTTAAAGCGTATCTCCGATGAAGCTTTATAGATAGTCCTAACTACTACCCAATCTTTTGTTAGCATCCTTGATAAGCAATGCTAAAAAATCGGCATCATGATGGGTTCTGAACCTCGCCATCACCGGTTATGGTCATTTGTTCCCTCGGATATTAGGAAGCTGATGTCCCTTGAACTTTATTCTTTATTTGACATTACTGTTACGGCTCTTCGATTGATGATGTAATATGGCTATACCAGTGTCCACATCATGCGCCCATGTAGGAAACAACGTTTTTTCCAGGTATATTATGATCCATTCTGGGATCTCGGAACGGGTCAACCCGTTTCGAGATCGTCCCTTTTTTTTTTTTTCCCCGATGTCATCACATAAATTCTGTAGTTTATTGGTACAAAGTGACCGGATCGTCCCCATCCAGTAATATGTGACCAAACGTGTCACCGTCAAACGATGAAATGCTGTATTGCGGGAAGTTTGAAATAATATGTTAATTGTGTGACCCAGTTCCAAGAGAGCGGACGGCGGTCGGTGAGACTACTGTATAATTGATTCTAATCGATATCGATATTGATATTAACATTACACGATAGACTGCATATGTAACAGAGATGCAACAAATAAAATGAATCTAACAAACCTAATTGACGATAGCTGATGACGTGCATTTAGAGAGTGTATTGAGACGCATCTATGGAATATAATTACAAATTTACGTGACTATTAATAATGCAATAAGAAAGATCTTATTACGTTATACGGTCGAGCTTCCCATAAGTGTAACGAATCTGACGTATTAGTAAATGATAAAACAATGGCTCTATGATAGCACGTAATTGGGCTGTTCCGACTGTGTTTTTTCGACTGTGCATACCGTTTGTTGCATCACGCACCGATTTATGACTAACTTTAGGCTTGTTGCTAAGAATATGGGCAATCAATTCGACCAAGTTTGGTAATTTTTTATAATTAATGTCACTTGAGTGCATTTACGGAATTTATTTTTCATATAGCCAGGAATACGTATCTATTGCACGTGCGGAACATAGTGTGCGCATTTAGCATTATTATTATTGGGATATGAATTAAAAAGAAGGTGCATTTAGAGACTAGACCGTTATTCTTTGATTCCATTCACTGACCCAGCTACACTGCTACTCCAAGAGATTTCGTTGGAATGGTCACATCTAATGCGATAGTAATGGAGGTAGTCGGTAATTTCTTGCAAAATTCGACCCCATTAGGGAACTGTCTCGGTTCTGGACTGAGTCAACTGAGTGCTGAACTGGGACAATTCCCAGACTCTGACATAAAACTACGTATATCTCGACTTGCAATACAAATACCAGACATTTATCATTTTTTATGATACTCTAGAGCATTTAATCTTTTGGAACAAATACTGAGAAAATAAGCAACTCCCAGGCCGACATTTAACACACGAAAAAACAAAAACTTGGCTAAACTACTTTATCTGATGCGGAAAGTAAATGCCACATTTGTAAAGACAAATTCCACGCTTGGTTATTTTGCTAATGTAATACTTTTCTCATTCAATGTAGCACAAATACGAGTCTTTTCCTTTTCGGACCCTAAGCATTCTACTGACCATGTACTATGAGCGTGCAAGGCGTTTTGCTTTTCCAGCATAAATTTTATTCATATAATTTTACTTTTCAGAACAATGATTGCAAGCTGCATAGTCATATAATGGATGTTGTATCTTTTGGCCTGCAGGTTTTTTGTAACATGACAAACGTTACATATTTTTAAACTGTGTTTCAATGTTTAATAAACGGCATATTGGAAAAAAAAAAGGATGTCACAAAATTCGGGAAAATTTAAAAAAGGTAATAGTAGTGGAACAGAATAATAATCCAGATGCAACTGTAATCAATTTAATTAAATTGATAGAACCTGTTGTCAACAGGATATTTAAATAATGGGAAAGTTACTCTGCTTACCTCAAGCTTTAAATTAGTATTATTGAATACTTGATGCAATGTTGCGAATCGATATTTTCGTCACATGCTGTATAAAAAGAACTGTGTCACCTCATTTTAAAACTTACTTGTGGAGGTTTCATACGCGCATCCAAAATTTTTTATCCTATCGTTGCGTAACATGCCTGCACGGGTAGTGCTTTTGATAAGTCATTTATAATTACAGGAATTAAATTAAATTATCTCAATAAGTGAATCGATTAATTCTGGATAACCCACTATCTACACTTTACGCTCACAAGTCGAAAACGTCTTGTGGATACAATAGTCACTATTTTAACAAAGGCCTTCGAATGTCTCTAGACTTTGTCTCAACTTTCTTCAACTGTATCTTTAGCAAATTTACCGGAAATTTGTTTGTCGTCTTAGAGTTACATGCGTATGGTCAGTTTCCATAGACTGGCAAAATTTTTCGGGAAAAGCAAACTTTACAAGTCGGTTTTGGCTTGGTTCGGTAAAAAAATTTAAAATCTTGGTAAGTCGGCCGACATATGTAAAGCCGTAAGACGGCCCATGCCACGTCTAAATCACTCTTGCTAAGTCTGTCTCACGTGATATTAGTAACCATTAGTAGCGTAAATTTTATTTATATGACAAAGCTTGGCAATAAAGTTATCAATATGGTATTACATAACACAACGTCTCAACGACGTATCTATATGCAAACAATAAATATTTAATATTTATATTTTATCTTTCTGTTAATCTATATAGATATTTGTTTTATCATTTATTATTATTCTACAGTAATATAAATAAAGTTTTATTAAAAAGTCCGTAATCCCGGCAGCATTTGGGCGGTTACAGCTATTGAAACTGGATCAAACTTTTTGAATTTCGGTACGGGCCTAGAACATTCAAAGGAACGTGGCAAAACCATTTTTACACGCACTTTGCAGCAAATATTGTGGCACAGTTGCACCGAGAACTAACGGTTGACACTAAAAATACAGCGAGTGGGTGGCTGAGGACTACGTCATATTTGCCGATTGTTAGCAAGCGCAGCAGCGGCAAATGGGTCGAAACGTAACGGAATTTTATCGGCGAATTGGTTTTCTGAAACATCCATTTTATTTATCTAATCATGTGGGTTTCGACAAGTCGGTTCTCTCGATAAGTCGATTTTACCATCCGCGACTGACTCTTTGAGTATTCGTAAATGCTTAGATTACTTCGAACAGTACTTGTCAAATGTATACATTAGCTTCCCAGATCTCAATGTTTTTACGCCCTGCGTATATTACCTGGGCAGTATTTCTGTTTTTCCTTTTTTCGTTGTTTACTCTTTTTCTGTTATACTGTTTCACTATCAATCACTCTATCCAGTTGCAAACTGTTCCAGGCTTATTTATTTGTTTCTAGAACGTGAGAACCATTATCGTTTTTAATTTTTTTTCATTTTCTTAATTGTTAAAATTTGCCAGGTCGCCTTGGTTCACGACAAACTTTCAATTCGAAGCAAACGACTCCATCTATCTTTCTGCTGTCCTGCGTTACTTGCATCGCGTTTAAACTATAGTAATTTTTTCGGTTATAATACTGTTCTTAGTCGAATTTTGGGTGGAGTAACTGTTTATTAAATAGTAAGGATATAAAGAGTTTAGGCTGTTGAGTTAAACTTGTATAGATTACTTTTCGTCGGGTAGCTAAGCTATGTTTGCGTTTTTACCCAAGTTTTCAATATTTAACATAGTTAAACAATAACTAACTAGTAAAACTATCAATACCTTTTTTTATAAAAAAGCACTTTATTGATCGTGTGTGCGCGAATAAAATCATGATCATGCAATCTTTTCGTTGGCATACCATCGAATAAAAAGTTATTTCGAAAGTGGTAGTTAGTTCTGGTTTATCGACAATTCAGCCTCTAAAATGTATTATATGCTCAGGGCTTTTGGTTAAAAAACCAGTTCTTACAGGTGCACATTTAGTGATCTAAGCACCGATAAATTCACAGCGTAAAGTATTTCGGGAAGACATCCACTCGGCGAGAAAATTGCATTTACGTGTTCAACAATTGCCTGTGATTGAGGATGTTTCAGTCTTCTTTAAATAATTTTGTTTATACCCACACAGTTTATAAGTTTGCTAATAACAGACGATGTAATTCTGTTCCGTTGTATGGAGTAGGCGCCAAATACGATAAAAATGTCGCGAAAAATTTTTTTACTTTGATCGGAATGATCGGCATTCCAGGTACAGAACTTGTAATTTCATTTTTTATTTTATCGTTATTATTTTTTTTTCTTCATATATTCGTCAAATAGCTGTATGCGAAAATTAAAATTGTTTGACTTTTGTTGCAAAAATTCCACTGTGCAGCGGCACGAGTGACTCGCAAAATATTTAAAGGATGTCCATTCTAATTTCCTTTCTGTGATTTTTGTATATTGAGACTACATGTGACAGCACGAAGAGGTCACGGAATATATATATCTACTGATACATGCTCACGTTCTTTATTTTAGAACATACTAATACTCTTTGTTCTCTACTCAGTGACTAACTGATTTGTTGTTAGTGAAACATCTGCTATCAACTCGCAGATTTGACATACTCTCCCGGCGGTATGTGGAAAAACCTGACTAACGGAATGCACGGCCTTAACACGTCCTCCAACTCGGTAAACTCCTCGGCCGACCATTTCGGCACCTCGTCCTTTAGTCTGTTAACATGGCCTCTTCCCATCTCAGTAAATACTCCCATACGTCCACTTCCTCCAGTCTCAAACCGTCTCGTTGGGGCAAGACTACGGGAATCGACGAATCAAGAGTTCCGATTCAAACAGCAAGGATGGATCACCGCAGATGGTTTCCAGCAATAGGTCTGCAGCTTCTTTGCAAGATTCGTATTCGAAAGCAATTACCAAGACGCGGTAAAGGTTTTTTTGCAACCAAGAAGGTTCATTGGCGACTAAGTAATCTTCGATGTCTTCGACTAGCTCTGGGAGGCGCATCTAATTCGCCGCCGAAAGGGAGGCCGCACCGATTCTGAGTCGAGTGCATCTCAATCATTATGCCATTGTCATCGGGAGATTCGAGCGAATTTCGGTGGGGCAGGATCTGTGGATACAAGATAATTTTAATCTGCCATCTTCTCAGTGTTGGTATACACCCCTCTGCCAAAAGTATAAATACGGTACGAGATTTTACTAGTAAAACATATAAAAAATCGAAATTTTCAAATCGCTAAGTC
>CAJVPJ010000568.1:0-21753 GCA_910592205.1 Paraglomus occultum | reverse complement strand
ATATTCTCATTCTAACTCTAGAAAAACGAGTTTCAGCATACATAATGTAAATTGCGCGAATAATTTTTTATGGATAATCGTCCACGGAGATGTTCGTTCTTAACTGAAATAATGTCAAATGTAATAAGTTTTTAATTTATTGGCTGAATGACTTTGTAACAATACTTATTGCCACTAAAGTATTGTTCAATGGGAAAGCGACAAAACGGAATTGAGTATAATTTCTTTATGAGATAAACGTCCAAACAAAAAGAGATCAAGCGCATGACTAAAATTATTACAGTTCAACTTTTCAGGTATTGAATGTCTCAAGGAATTTTATACATATGTGGAACGACTTGTATTCAAAAGGTTGTAACGAGTAAGCCGTTAAAAAAAGGGGGGAGATAATATTAATATGGGCTTACGTTTTGCTGTATGACGATCAAAACTTTGAGTTCCTCATTAACCAACCTAATTTTTATCAAAATTTTTATTTACTCAAGACTTTACATCAGTGTAATATATGGAATTCCATATATCAGACTTATCCTTGTCTATTCGTTTTAAATGAAACCAAAGTTCCCAACTCGCTAGACGCTTGTTAGGATCGCCATTACAACAACGTTCGGCAAGTTTCTTGTACGCCTCGGGTACTGAATCAGGCATGGCAGGACGCAGTCCACCCATAATATCGCGAACTAAATCGCTGTCAAGTAATCTGTTCCCGAAAGGCGGTTCACCACTGGCAACCAAATACATAATCATACCAAACGCATATATGTCTGATTTTGGCGTAAACCTGCGAGTCTGGAAGACTTCTGGTGCTGTAAAGGGTGTGATACCTTGAACAGTTGATCGATACTCTTGTACTCGTGAGTGTGAGCGACCAAAGCCACATATTGATGCTTTATTTGAACTGCCTCCGTTCGATTTAAAAACTATGTTTCCATCATGAAGATCACAATGCACCAATCCAGTGCTATGAATGTCAACCAGGCAATTGGCAATATTTTTCATACACTGGATTTTCATCCTCCATGTCATTGTATTAATGTTACGATTTAAATAAGGCAAGAGAGTGCCCTTATCAGCATGCTGCATCACGATCATGTATTCCTTTGTCTCTGGCTGTTGTGTAATTCCATAGACTTCAAGAAAGTTAAAACGTTTATTACACTTGGCATGATTCCTGAACTGTTAAATGAGAATTAATCAGGCTTTAAGAAATCAGATTGATTATATCATGAGATTACTTACTTCGCAAATAAATAATTCTGGCATGTGATCAAAATTCTTAAATCGTTTAAGAACAACACGTTGTCCAGAGCTAATTCGACCTTCGTCATTGTTGCAACGTGCAGTATAAATTGTACTATAACTACCAGATCCGATTTCTTCAATTTCATCAAATGTGTCATATTGCATAAACGTGATGTCATCACAATACCGCATAAACCCATCCAAAACTCTGCGTATCTCACTGTGGAGCACCAAACAATAATCTCGGGTAGATGGTTTTTGAGTAATTCCAATAACCCAGATATTATCTGATGTTAATATCTCTGGATAATGCTTGGTTAGCTGATTTTGAATAAACGATACCATTCGTTACAACAATCAAAACCATCGTGTAAAACACGTGACACTATTTTTATGCTTTTACCTGATAAAAATCAAACGATTGACTGTTCTGTCCATCAACTATCGTCTTTAACATCACGATGACCGGTCTATTCGTTGCAGGTTCGAACCAATCCGCCGTGCACTCGTATTCTACTAATATCGTCTCTCGCACGTTTTCCAATTGCGAATATTCAATCCATTGTATATAGGCATCGGCTCTATGCTTTGTATTAGCCCATGATTTCATTAGAAATGAATCCAGAGAATTATGGCCGGTGGTCCAATCCACAAGTCTTGGCGTCTTACACCAGAAACAGAACGCGGGTCTTTTATATTCAAATTGTTCTGTACATCCCAGACATACTCCAAGCTCGTGCATTTCTTTTATTAAACAATATTCTTTTTCGTCTGCATCGTATGTAAAACCAATAGTAATCCAGGAATTTGTCATTGAAATATCTGGGTGGTTAGCACGCAACTAATGGAAATTAAGGGGATGAAATCGATAATAAAAACCAACAAGCACATTTATATAATCGAATGATTTATATACCTCGTCATAATAAGAGTCGTCCGTCTCATCTTCTATCTCAAGTGGAATCAGTTCAACAGTTGTATTGGGGGTAGGTAGACTATTTACCAATACTCCCTCCTCCCCGTCAAACGCAAGACAATCAAATGGGATCCATTCCAAATACGGCTCATCTGCTGATTTTGTTTGTATTTGTGACTTTTTAATAAACTCGTCCAGTTTCTTATTATTACTGGTCCACCCGTTAGATAATTCTTTATGGCCACAAATACACCACACCGGACTACATCTGAGTATTCCACATGCAGAGCAGAATCCATATCGAGAATAACAATAGTGAAACTGTGCGCTAGCAACCATGTAATAATTGCCGTTATACTTTGTAAATCCTTCTATTAGCGCATTCCGTTCCTCAAGCCATTCTGGATATCGTTTGAACTGGCTAGTTGAAATATCGTCCCTATGTACGAGTGTTGAGAGCGAGTACTGTCTGGAAAACTCGCTTATAAATTCTGCTGTACACTTTTTGTCGTCTCCGAGTAATAACAGCATCATCTTTTGTTTCCATATTCCTGTGCAGTAGATGATTTTGTCGGCTCCGACTTCACTCAACTCTATGTCACTAAATACTGAAAACTGAATCCAATTAAGAGTATAGTATTGCTCGCGAGTGGATCGAATCAAATTATCAATTGCCCGGCATCTCGACATTTTTGCGGATATGAAAACAACGATTGTTGAGCATTTGCTTTTGTACCACATTAGACCAGCTCCGAGTGCTACAAGTATAGTCGCTAATCACTCTTTTGGCGTCACATACTATATTATTCATCTAGCAACCATACGACAGCACATAGGAATATAGTTAACCAAGTCAGTATTACGGGCCTCGTTGTCGCAGTACGAGGAGAAAAAAACTGACAAGCAAAGAGAGATTCGGCGCCTTAAAAATCAAGTTACAATCTTAAATGTTTAGAATGGACTATTAAAGGCAGAGTCGCGGCAAATACATATTCCTTTAAAGTTTACTAAACCGAGTCTTCGTGTATAACATTTATTTGAATAGTTACCGGTAAGCGAATTAAAATACTTGATTTTCAAACGGCGCACTGTATTAACTGAATCAAATCATAAGCTCACGCACGGCATCGCAGCGAGGTATCTGTATATACTGGGTGCTAATCAGGCCATAGCTGGTCAGCAGTCGACCCATAATATCGCGAACTAAAAAACCGCATCGAATAATCTATTTCTAAAGGTGGTTCACCGACGGCACTTGGGTGCAACAAAGACATGGCATCTAATTTTTGCTCTAATTATTGTGAGTGCAATGTTTGTATTTCATCCAGTTAATATTTCATTATCGCAGTTATTTTGCCTCAACGTAGAACAATTGGCATGATTTCTGAGATTAGAGCTATATCAACCCCCTAAATGTGACCTTCTAAGCACAAGCACTATTTTCCCTTTCTCTGAACGCAACAATCACCATCAAAACACGCGACAACATACGCTTACCTGACAACAATAAGGCCGTCTCTCGCACGTTTGTTAGCCATAATACTCTGTCCATAGTATATAGAACAGATTCGTGTTTCGAAATTCAGAAATGATGTCACATCGACATAATATTGGCCGTGTTTATCAACAAGATACGGACATGTGTTGATGCCGATTCTGCTCGTTAAAGCAGCACATTTGCCGTCATTTAAAAGTACATCGGATTCAGAGAAAGTCACAATCTTAAAATCGCGCACACAACGTTGTTAAATCTGTATCGGACAAATACCAGTTTTTACATTCTCTTCCTAGATATATTATTTATAAAATAAAGATTGCAATTACTCTTATACGATGGGGGGGGCAATGTATATATCAGTTCAAGATCGTCCGATTTTCAGGACAGCAGGAGGAGAAACGACACTTTTGGAAATGGCTCGATGGTTTAATGTTTCAAGATGATTAAAGTTGATTCTGATCTAAGTTGAGTTATTGCATAAGCTTTAGAATATGTTCCCATTGAATAGGCCTGCATACTACCCTAAACCTTCCCAGCCCTTTTTCTACTCAAATCCCTAACACCACTCACGCACACTCAATGTGCACACCTTGAGAATGACATCAAGAATCTCTAACATAGATCTCCGTGGAAAACGACATATCATTTTGTTTCTTCGTCTCCTTCCTCTTCTTCTTCCTCCTCATCATCATCTTCTTCCGCTTCATCAGCCATGACATCCTCGACACCGGTAGCCTTAAGCAACGATGTAAGATGTGTATTGATATCGTTCTGCAATGATAGTAAATTGTTTCTCAGAGTTCCCAACTTTTTCTTTTCGTCACCCTCAGCCTCTGGAGGGTACTGAAATTCTTTATCCACAATCTCATCTTTGGAGTATGTTGCAGAAATCGACATCCTTTTCCTTAGAGGGTTTGCTGAGTAAGAATGTTAATATTAAGAAGCTGTAAATGTGTGCACGCCCTATTGTACCATGTGGCACAACAGATGCTTTTTTAGGCTTGGGCTGTAAACGTAAACAGACATTGATATTAGTGAGCGACATTCTAACAATGAACAAACTGATGTATTGTGAACACATTTAACTTTATTGGCTATAAACCAAGGAAATCAACGTTCAGAAACAGGAGGAGGAGGGTTTCACGCCTTTCGAATGCATTGCTATTCAAAATAGGCTCATTGTCTACTGTCATATTAATAAACGATCAACATGCATGCCATGTTTATGTGATGATTCGGAATAGATACGTGCTTATTCCGAATTGATCAGTGCCCTTACAGCACGATTATCTACTGTGGTTTATGATAACTTGTCATTATGCGCTGGTATTAACTACGCGTCTACAGCTAACTGTGGCTATTCACCGCCAAGCTATATTTGAGGTTTAGTAATGGCAGGAGATGAAATCCAAGTCTCCACATTGTTAATGTTCAAACGATTTTTCAATAAAGAAACGCCGAACATCTTTTTATTGTCGCTTATGAAAAGCTATCACACGTTTGTACGGTTCTGCAACTAATTGGCAATGCGAGTTACTCAATATTAAAAATCTATGCAAAGAAACGCGTATTCTGTTTACTTCAGAGCAAGGATCTACGATTCTGTATCCCGTGACTTCATTATAGAGGAACGAAGCAAGGCGTTCTTGGTTTACCAACTGAAATTTTTGCAATGTTACTTACTATTAATACAGGCTTATTAGCTATAAACATTCGATCGAGTGAGTGATATTTTTTTATTAATAAGTTATTAGATCGTTGCATTTGTAGTCTAGGAATGCGTCATAAACATTTCTAAAATCTATGACTTGACAACGTTCCTTCCCCTATGAGAAAGCAAGATATTCAGTTAGGATGGATGACTAGTCCGAATGACAAAGTACGCGCACGCCATCGACTTACGAGATCGTCTTCTTCTCGACTACAACAGGATCGGGTTTGGCCCGATTCAGAACTTTGAGAAAAGCTTGTACACGTGCTCGCATTCTCGAATGCATATAAGCCTTGGAGCATTTGATATGATAATGCAGATAATCGCGGAACAATTGAATCTGCGATATAGTTGCATTTCTTACATCGCCTCTTACAAAGTGACGAGGGAACAAAACTACAACACAGAAACGAATCAGATTTGAATGACAAGCCGGAATGTATACAGAACTAACATACATACCGAATGTGACATAGCCGACATTCTCGTTTTCGTTAAGATTTCGAAATTCGGATAAATGTCTGATCTCCAGAGGAGGTTCTTTGTGGGAATAGAGTACTTGTGGCGCATTTTGAATATTTGGAAGGCGTCGTGCATCAACAAATTCCTGATTCGATTTAATAAAGTTAGAATAATACGGTCCAAGTGTGCAACGTAAGAATAATATGGTTACAACCAATTGTTATATTTACCTGTAAAAACACCTTCCCAACGATCCTATCAGTCTCTTCTTTGAAGAGCGTTGAAAAAATGACGGTGACTCTATCATGTTGCGCTTGGATGTAAATCGCTTCCTGATCTCTGTAGTGAATCTGCATAAGGTCCGGCTGGGGGTCTGGTTGGTTTTTATCTTCGAACTGGGCTTGCTGATCAAAGGCACGTTCAAACGGTTGCGCAAGAAGGTTTCGTTTGATTAGAGCTACTTTTTTTACGAGTGCCTCTCGTTCTTCTACAAGTATATGCACGTAATGTGTTAAATTACGTTGTTACATGTTGTGGATATTGGGAATGTGCGATGCGCTCTGCTATAAAGGCGGTTTCATACGTACCTTCCGTAGATGGTAAATTTTTTAAATCGAATTCGAGTGTTAGATTATAACCCTGTTCTGGTGTGGCAATGAGATACTGTCCATATTCCTTTCGAAGCATATCTGCAGCTCCCCACTTAGTCAGCTCATTATAACACGACCATGACAATGAAAACGATATAACATCTTTGGCCGTTCGGGTTGAAATGTGATAGACTACACCATCAAAATCTACAACTATAGAGTCTAATACGGTTTCTTTAAGACTATGTTAATTACACATCATGCCAATTAGGAAACGTTCATTCCGATAAAATTCACAACAACTTCTTGTGGGATTACCTCACAATTGGTGCCAAAGTCTTTTCCACTACTGCATTGTGATATTCGAGTAAGATCATTTTGGAATTGTTCCTTTACCGACGGTTGGTGTTGTCCCACACAGCCGATTTTTCAAGGGGATTGCGTAATTCCCATAAATAATATCACATCAAAGCCGCAGTAACATATGGTACGTTCTGATTTGTCTGCACTTGTGATCCTTTCATATAATAGTTTCCAGGGCAAAAATTCCACTCTTTCTCGTTCGGGAAGAGACTATTATATAGCGCGTTACAAATAGCTGGGGGTTACATAGACTATCTAACAGACATGTCTTCGTCTTCACAGTCAGTTTGCTGGGCATTTGCAAAAGGTGCCTCCTGTTCCCGTGGTAGTCGATGTCGTTTCAGACACGTTCTACCACACGAAGACGCAAACGCCACAGACGATAATAGCAAGACGTCGAACACCCGATGGTTTGATACAACATCCGAAAGGAAGGAAAGAAGAAGTTCAAGCGCTAATCCCAGCTCAGGTACCAATGCCAGCACTAGTTCCAGTTCGAGTGCTAGTGCTAGTTCTAATGCGAGTTCCAGCTCCAACTCTGCACACATTCAGTCAGGACGTAAGGCAGACGTACAGAGTGATCGGATTCCAACGACTAATGCCGAAGGCTCAGGGTCCAAGTGTGCGCAGAAATCAACGAACCGTGAAGCAGTCGGCGAAAGTACGTGGTCTAATGCACAGGAAAGAGTCAATACGCAACCATCTGTCATCCCTTGTCGGTTCTATCAGCAGGGCTATTGTCGGTTTGGAAGTGAGTGCTGGTTCCTGCACGAGGTTCCCGATAAGTTGGGTAATAAGGCAGCTATTACAGATAAAGATGATGCACCTACGTGTTCGATATGCTATGAAGTTCCTACGACTTTTGGGTTGTTAGTCTCATGCGATCACATTTTCTGTATAGGTAAGAACCAACAATTTCCATCACATAAAAAGAGATTTGCAAAAAGAAGTATTAATATGTTTCCATTATCTCGGAAAAAGACACGATTGGAGTATGTGATATGAGGTTGATTGTTGATAACATTATTGAAATATTTAATACGAATCTTCTTTATATATGTTTTATTTACAGACTGTGTTCGTAGCTGGCGGAAGTCGAGGAGACAGTCGTCCATTTGTTCAGACCAGACAAAGACATGTCCTTTATGCCGAAAGAAGGTTCCATACGTCGTTCCATCTTCTCGCGTACCCAGAGATGCCCAAGACAAAGTCAGTATAATAGATTCATACAAATCTGCAGTTGCCAAGATTCCGTGCAAGTATTTTGCAGAGACAAAATCCTGTCCATTTGGTGATTTATGTCTATACCAGCATGCGAATGCGGACGGCACTCGGTATATAATGGGGCCTCCTAAGAGAGAGCGTCGCCGTAATAATCCGTTCGAGGGGTTCGAGGGGTTCGAGGGGGGCCCGATGATACTCGATGAAGACTTTCCGGACTTTGGGGGATTGAGCTTTTTCGAAAGCGACGTCGAAAGTAGCGCATGGAATGTGTTGATCGATGCTTTTGAATCATATGAATATGATTGGGAGGTGGAGGATGATATTGAAGATTATCGTGACTCTGACGAAGAGGCATTTGTATATCCGGGTGAAGAACCAGAAGACATATTGACCTTTTTACCCTCACATATGGATTCAAATGAATATGATTGGGCACCGTGGTAGAACGCATCGGCTGGAGTGGAGCCGAGATAGTTTCTGCTAAATTAAGCACTAATAATAGAAGGGAGTAGAAGTAATTATAGCACGCATTTGAAATTGTGATTTTATTGTAGCTTTAGGACACTATCAGACGAATTTCTGCTATATAATTGTACATGAATCAAGTCTTATGGACAAGTTTGGATTGTATTCACCAAATAAATAATTCAATATTGTCGTGTAAAGTGGGACCAAGTTGCATGCCTTCTTGTATGGATTGTAATTGATGAAAGGCAGCGCTGACGACAAAAGCAACCAACTACCCAACGACGACAGCGTCAACGAGGTCACCACTATCACAACCACCACCACCATCACCATCACCATCACATCGCCACCGTCACCACCACACACCATTACTACTACCAGAAATCCTCCACCACCGACGTTACTATAGCAAAGAAAACCCCCAGTATAATTTACATTTTTATTGTGTGAAAAATGAAGAGAATCTTTGTTGCATGCGTACAATTGACTTTGGCCTTTGTACGATATAATCTAACTTCTTACTAATATACACAGCCGATGGTGACTCTTGTTGATTTTCTATTTTGTGTCTAACACCCTCCCTATCAGCATCTTCTAACTGTTGCCATTCTATAGTAGTATCCAAATCAGGGTTCCAGTTTATTGAATTTGTTATAGTTGATCTATTGTTTGGTAAAAAGGAATTTTCAGTTCCTTTGGGAACAACCATTGTATACTGCGACCCATCGCTCTCATAGCGCATCCACTTTTGAAGCATCGTGTATAGCTGTTGTGCTGACGGTCGTTTGCTGGCAACATGATGCCAACATCGTTGCATCAACTTTACAAAACACTTGGGAGCTCCCTCGACCGCTTCGGGTCTTAGATGTCGATTTCCAAGATCAAATGCTAATACTTCATCGTGACCTCTGGTTGCAAATGGTCGCATTCCGGATGATACTTCCCACATTATCATTCCAAACGAATAAATATCCGCTGCCGTGGTGTAAATACGTCCGCGAAGTATTTCTGGAGCACAGTAGGGTAACACTCCGTGAACATTGGATAACACGTCATTCATCGGACCGGTAAAACCAACGTCGGATAGTTTGGCAATAATTCCGTCCACAGAGTTGTAGATCAATACATTCCCACTGTGAATGTCGCGATGGACAATGCCTTGGCTATGAATAGATACGAGATCCTTGGCTATATCACGCAGAATGCGGATACGCATCTTCCATGTGATATCGGCAAAACTAGTTTGAATGAAATTGTGCAAGCTACCTTTGTCGGCGTATTCTGTCACTATAACAAAGTCTTTTGATACAATGTCTTGTGATATTCCAAGATAGTTGACGCCAAGTTGAGGGCAATAACGATTAAGATACTCAATGATCTTTGGGGGAAAAAACAAAAACGACACTCAACAATTATATTCAGAGGGGTGAGATGCATACAACGACGTGGAAATAAAAACTATATCAATTTACCTCGTTTAAAGCATCAAATTTTAATTCGGTTGTGCTATGTAATTGCCTCAATACCACTCTGCACGCATCCGTGCTTTGATACATGTTCTCATCTTTATCCCATACCATGGTGGACCCATCCAACCAAGTAGCAGAAAGAACAGTCGCAAACCCGCCCGTCCCGATAATCTCAAAATCCTTCAATCGTTCAAAATTGATCCATCCAACATATGGAGTTTTCATCCCTACGGATCCCGGAGCGTTTCTCGTGAAATCATCTGATTTTCTGCTGCGAACCGTAATGTACCCGTAGAGTAACTTTAAGTTTCTCCATTCGCATAGTTGACAACGATTTTCATAAAACATCTCTTGACCACACCGCTTGCAATGCCCGTTTCTCAGACAAAAACGATCAACAATTGCGGTAATTTCGCTTCTTGGCCCATAATACCTCTTTGCTGCAATGGTACGAATTTCTAATTCCAACAACTGTCGCAACTCTTCAAAATGTGCTCTAATCTCATCTCTTCGTTCATTGAACGGCTTGGAGAAGAAAAATGATTCGGATAACAATTCGGCGAGTTCGCTCAAGCTGTTTTCCTTTTGCTTGGCTCGTATCTTTTCAGACAAAGGCGAAGGATACTTGGTAAATCCTTGCCAATCTTCGAAAATCTGTCTAACCCACATCAAGTCATATTCCCAGTCATCTTCGTTGGCGGCAAACTTCATCTTGTATCCATTATCTTGAAGTCGACGCTTCAACTTCATATACTCAAACGGTTGCAATTGGCTCTTGTCATTTCCGTCTGCCTCTAACCGCTTCAATTCTTCTCTGACCAAGTAATTTAGTACGGTAATGATGGAATTCCGTCGATTAAATTCGGCATAACTCGCGGCAAATTCCTCCCTCATTGGCGCAAACCTGTTAAGAGAGCGTCTAGAACTAAAGAAAAAATCAGATTTCCTGCTTCTCGGTCTCGTGCTGGTAGTATATTGTGAGTCTGGTCTGCTGTCTGTCTTTGCTCTGGATTTGCGAAAAGAAGAATTGCGAATGTTGGCTAGCTCGTTGTCAAAGGCCTCGATAATGTCGCGGAATTCAAAATCTTTCTTTATTGGTTTAGTTATCGGTTTAGTATAGAACGTTGTATCAGGTTGTAACGGAGGTTCTGGAAGTGGCCTATCGGGGGATCGAATCTTTGATATGTTTGAGATTTCTTCACGGTTATCCGTTTCGATTTCTTCGAAGGGTATTGGGCTTGCGCTGGGTCGTACTGGTTCCTTTGTTATCACATCGTCTGAAATTCATAAAAGTTTAGCAGTCTCTCTCAATAAAACAAAACAGAGAAAAGATTTTAGTGTTTGACTCGCCTTCCTCGACACCAGGCCTGACTTGCTCTCTGCAGCAACTATAATGAGCGCCCATATTCGTTGTTGTTATTTGTATATATTATTCTGTTATAAACGTCCTTTATAATCAATAACAATAATGATATATTACACCGTATACGCTATTCTCTCTCTGAAATGAGAAGTTTCCTTTTGCCGAACTGCACGGCCATTATATAAATCTGCTGTGATCGGATTGCTTAACCTTTTAAAATTAAAAAACTCTTTTCCCGAAACGGTTAAGTTTCAAATTTTCTCAAACTTAAAATTTCGATTAATCACACAATCACATAATAATAACAATATAATTAATAATAAGATCGCTCTTTCATATGCCTTATTTATCATGTGAATATGTTGAATGATTTTCACAGAAGTTTCCCGAACAATGAGCGGTGGCGGTTCTCTCTTCCAGACACATACAAATGACTGCTGTCACATTCTCAAGTTATGTTTAGACTCACAAAGAACAGGGGTAAATAATATTTGGGTCATCTTTGTTTCACGCTGTGAGGTACGAATAATTATGACGCATTAACATGGGAAGTTTGTTTTTATTTATGCCTTTGTCTTATAAAATCTTAGCTCTATACGTACTGGCTCACATATTATGTTTAAAAGCGCAAAATCAAATATTCTTGGTCTGATATACAAATACTAGATCAGAAACCATAAATTTAGACGACGCGATGGGATGAGAATTGACCACATCTATACATTTGATGCGCTTCGAAAATTCTCAATATGTAGGTTCACAACAATCATATTATGAATATATGCACTACGGAACAATGATGTTTGGCCTTACACATCTAACGCACGCCAAACGTTGTCCTCACTTTTCACGCCATATAAAATGTCCGTTACATGGCAAGGTAATGCGAAACGTCTTTCCTTTAAGTGTACAAAAGTCATAAGGTGAGGACTGTACTTCGTTCGATTTTTCCCAGACGTTTCGTTTTTCAGCGTCGTAAAGGTATATAAAGCGTAAGCGAATTAAATCCTACATCAAAACTCATGTTTCTTGTAATCTATTAAATAACGATGCCTTTTGAAATCGAATCACACTTCTTTCTTTCTCTCGTCATTAATATAATCATTCGACCGGATATACGATAAACGGCTCTGTCGGTAATTTGGTTACTTTCATTAGTATTAGCCACAGCACACCTTCTTTGGATGATTGGCGTTTCTTTAAAAAAGCTCCATATTTTGGAAAAAATTAAAAAAGTTCGACCTGATTGGGCAGTGCAGTGGAAAGAAGTAATTGGACTGTTGCATACTGGAAGAAAACCATTATGCTCGGATGATACAGTCACACACTGTTTATATCTCCCTTTTGTTTCACCTCACAATGGGGATATAAGCGGGTTGGGATATAACATAATGAGTAGGGATATAAACGGGGTACGAGTGTATATCCTCTCATAGTGCGGTGACACTGAAAAACGTAGAAAAAAGCGTGGGATGCGCTTCTGCAAAAATATATTGTAATTTGATATTATATCTGTTCAACCGGATTCTTAAGCTGCAAATGGAATAATGCTTACTTTAATATTAATTTATTGTGGGTTTAACAATACGTTATCAATATCTTAAATGTAAAAGTGCGCATATTTTTGTCCCAAACAGGTTTCACTGTAACATATTCCATCTGCAGAGTAGTTAATGTTGAATTTCAGTTATCATGTCTAACATGAAGATGAGCATACGTTAATTATGTATGCTTTTTATTATCATTATGTTAAATAAACCAAATTAACTGCTACCTGCTACAGTATTCAAATATATGTAAAACAATAAATCAACCTAAATTTAAACTCATAAGAACCTTGGCTGTTACAATAAGAATGTAATTATATATCTTAATCTTATACTTAAGACCTAATTTTGAAGCATTTTCCGAATATATCCCACAGTCAAAAATCGAGGAAGTATTTGAGTATAAAACTATTGCCAAAGCTGTATCTATATCCTTAATCTCATTATTGTGAAGATTCAAAGAGGTCAGGGAAATATTTGGTTTTAAAACTATTGCCAAAGCTATTGCTCCTGTATTTCCAATCTTATTATATTGAAAATTCAAAGAGATCAGGGAAGTATTTGATTTTAAAGCTTTTGCAAAAGCTGTTGCTCCTGTATCCCCAATCTCATTGTTACAAAGATTCAAAGAGGTCAGGGAAGTATTTGATTTTAAAATTATTGCCAAAGCTGTTGCTCCTGTATCCCCAATCTCATTATTACAAAGATTCAAAGAGGTCAGGGAAGTATTTGATTTTAAAACTATTGCCAAAGCTGTTGCTCCTGTATCCCCAATCTTATTACCACCAAGATCCAAAGAAGTAAGAAAGGTAGTTGATCTTAAAAATGATGCCAAAGCTATTACTCCTGTATCTCCAAGTTGGTAATCCGTCAAATTTAATATTCTGACATCATAATCAATAACAACATGCTTAAGTGCATATACTAATAGTCTTGATGTTAATGTATTGATTGGTTCATATTTCAAAGATTTACAAAGATGTTTTAAAGCATTCTCATATTGATCAAGCATCAAATAGTCCGCCGCACTATTTCTCAATTCAAGTGCATCAGTTGCATCAGGTATATCAATATTAACGCTCTCTGGTTTTGATGACATCATATTAATGTGCTCTCGTTCATCCTCTTCTTCTACTGATATTTGTTGAGATTCTAATGTTTCTGTTTGGTTCGACATTGCACACCGATCTTGGCAAATACGTGGGGGAGAGACCTAAATCGAGACGTTACTATGCGAATTCTAAACAAAAGATGGGTGACCTTAAATTAGGTTTCAAATACTCACGACGGTAAGTCGGTCTTGTGTTCGTCAGAGATTGTTATTCTACTTCAAGAACACTTACTTTTGACGGTATTAATTCAAAAGCTTACTTTCGCCGCACTAAACGCATTTAGCAACAATCCAGATATCGGAAATATAATGAAATTGACGATAACTTTCTGATAAAGACCGGCGTTGTACTCAGTTACCAGGATTGCGCCTTCTGAGAATGAAATAAATTTACAATTGTAAACAGTGAATTCGAAGAACTATTCTAATAATAAAAGACAATTATAAGAGATAAGATTGTTCGAAAGTAAAAGTGGGACCGAAGATATCATTTGCTACGGAACTATTCTTGCTTATGCACTAGAATCTCGGCGGTATTTATCCATTGCCATAATTATGTGGTGTATAGTAGGCCTGTCCTGTTCAATTCTATTCCGTTCCGTTCCGATCGACGGCAAAATTGTGTCAACCAATCAAAATCCGTGAGAATTGAGGGAAGCCATTAGAACCCTTTTGCGCAACATAACCTTTTATTTTTTACGCTTATTAATGAAACGTGTGTGGTATGAGGATGGGAACAGATAGGAACTGCAAATTTGTTGTTCCCATCTGTTCCCATCATGTGATTTTTAATCCGCCAATCAGGGATCGGCACAAATTGGAACGGAACAGAACGGAACAGAACGGAACAGAATTGAACAGGCCTAGTATTACGATGCATAGTTTTCAATATTAATATGGTAAACTTTACGTGCAGAATGTCAGCCGAAACACAAAATAGACCACGCTGACTGTAACTGCAATCAATAATATAACTACCGCCGGTCGTATAATGTTCAGTAACTGATACGATATGTACAACAAAAAAGTTATTCTTTAATGACTATCGCGAGGAACTTTTATTCACAACGAGGTGCTCGCTAAAGCCCAGTTTAAGCTGTTTTTATCTTTTACAAATTAAATTAAGAGAATAAACGGCGGATGGTTATGAGGGGGGATGTATGGAGATCCAAGGGGTACCTGGATCTGTGTGTATTGTTAACATGCGGTTAAGAAACGTTTGTATGATGTCTGAATGAGAGAGTGGGGTTATTATAATGTCCGAATGCCCTTGTGGTAAAGGCGTTCCAGAGAGAGGATAGTGTTGCTGATTGTATGCAACGGAGGAGACGAAGCTGTTGTTCAGAGAAGTCAGGCTGTAGGATATAAAGATCATGTGGGTGGTGTTCCACAGTGATTGTGCTATTGCTATGTGGCATTGGTGGAGAAGGTGTTATTGTGCTGTGTTCTTCATTGGGGCACCATGAGAAGCCAGTATTGTCTGGAGCTATGGGTGCTACCCAAAGGGAGTCTCTCCCATGTAGCCATCCATAGAATGTCACAGTCAATGTTTGTGGAAGATTTCATCCCAATTGATTTGGCCAACACTGGGGAGGCCGTCCAAAAACACCCGCGGCTCGTGGTTTAACCTGATTTATCAATTACGTCAAAAAGGGATATTTACCCACTGCCAATCACGCCACCAAACAATAGTGATCGTATTAGAAATTAGAACGATGCTAAAAATAGATCAATTAGTAGATGATAAAGTATATAAGCAGCTTAGAAGTCGTTTAGCATCGGTGTGTTCTGAGTGTTCAGTGTTCAATTTAGTGTTCGCAGTGTTCAAGATCAAATTCCTTATATCGAAGACGTTCGATTCCTTTATTTTCTTATTAATAAACGAGTATCCATTTACTCTGAAACGATAAATTCTTTCCCTGAATATTCCGTTATATTTTAAAGCATTAATCCGTATAACGGCAAGATCGGTCATAATACTTGTCTCGTGATCGATCGAGTGGCATTAGGATAGTTAATTATTATTTCTCAACGCGTTATTTTCTTATTAAGACTTATTCAACTTCATTCGCCACCTTCTATCCATATGATCTGATTTTCGTTTGCAGGCGACATAGATTGTGGATTGTCACTTATTACCAATCTAACACTAAGCGTTCGAGGACAACAAAACTCTTCTTTGAAAAGGGGAATTGATCTGGTCACCTTCCGTGTGGTAGTTCTTCTACCTCCTTCGCGCGCCGTTTTCATTCCTCAGCGGCGTCCATATCTTCATTTTTAAATATATTCACGGGTTCTCGCGTTTCTACAATCGTCATTTTTTTCATTTCTTTTTTTTGTTGACAGACGGGAAGACATGCTGCATGTTGTGATCTAATATTAATATATTGTGATTCTTTTAGTAAAATTTGTACCACTGATCAGCTCGCGTTTGTTTACAAATAGGACAAATAAAAGCAACACCACATTTAACCTTTCACGACGTAACTTTTCATATTTAAATATCACTTTGGTTTCACATCTATTGGCCTGATTCGCGAAATCGATTTTCATCGCGCAAGAAAACCAAGCCATCCAAGAACCAGAGTTTGTGCTTGGTTCCATGGATGTTTCTTCACAGAATGGTAATCATATAAGGCATGCATTATTGTATAAATATAAAGCAACCATTTTACTACAGCGCCCGAAATGGGTGCTTTGCTCAAAGAGAAGGACCCAAAACTTGGTGTTAGTGAACGTCATGAACTCAGCAACCTCGGTTTTACTGCTGTTCTTCCCGGAAGAGTCCCCTCTATTAACCCAACAATATGTTTCTATTTCATTTAGACAAGTCTTAGTAATAGTAATTTCTTGTTAGTGCAGATCAATTCCTTTTGCAATTTCTATTTAATCAATGGACGCGCTCATTCAAATTCGATCAAATAGTCATCAGTGTGCGCCAACCTTAAAGGGTTCTTTATTAGACACAAAGGCACCAATGTGCAAAGTTCCCAATTTGGGGAGTAAAAGACATTAAAATTAGCATACGAAAAACAATTTCCTAGATTCAACCGCAAAACGTGAAGGAATATGGGGGTTTCAAGACTTGAAAAAGGCAATTAATAAAACTACCCATTGTAATTAGCAAAAAGCGAATTTGAGGGAAATATAAAGCTTCGACTCGTCCGAACGGAACATTATTTACGCGTATGGTGCAAATAAAAATGCCAATAAACCGTGTGGCTCTGTTCAACATGATTATCTCGGATTATTTTATGGTTCCGGAATAGATGTTTTTATTCGGATCCATGCCAATTATATATTACCTAAAGTTATCAATCTTACGTGTTCATAAATTAACGCCTCGATAATAATAACCAAAAAAAAAGTCATTACAAAATCAAATATACTACGTCTAAATCTATTACGAAATGTACAACTATTATTTCAATCGTTATGCTGTAAGCCGTTTCTAACAGCTACGACAGAATCCTAGAAAGAGTATGGTCGGTTACTATATTTATACATACTGTCAAAAGATACAATAACTGTAGCTTGTTCATCTTACTCACCACAATTACTGCATCAACTCCAAGTTTCTTTTGAAATTTAGCACATTCAACGTCATTGTTCCTAGCTCCATAGGTAAACACCAAAAGTCCCGTCTCCTTAATAGTTTTTATTAACTGAGGAGCTTCCAACGCGGGATCGGAGCGGATTACGATACCCAATAAATCTGCTGATTTCGCGAATCTAATGGCACGTTGAATGGATTTGGAACGTGCATCTGCTATACTCACTGTTCCGACGTCAGATAGAAAAAATACCGGATAATTTGGCTGTTTGACAGCTAGAAGTTGGCATATGTCGGGGTGGAAGGACGAAAATATTATGTTCCGGTTTTGGGCAGTATGATCGTAGACTACATCGAGAATGGCGTCCACGAAAACGTTGAGTTCTATATTGTATGTTGGGAGACCTTCCAATTCGGCCTCATCAATCATCGGGTATTTTACTTCTATATTGAAACCAATATGAAGTGGTACTTTCTGCATTGTGATTCATAGCACCGAACAGTCATATTAATATTTGGTTTTGTAAACAAACAACCTTATCAAAAGAATGGAGAGATATTCAATACCTTGAACGTTTCGTCTAAAGTTGTGAATGGTGCTTGAATGCTATTGGCCCCGTTGCCTTTTATTTTCACGTCATGCGCCGATTTTAGAACGTTTTTGGCTGTCATTACTCCGAGACTGTTAGACCGTCGAAGCTTTTTAGTCACATGAGCGGTATCTTTATTATTTTTGGTACCGGATATCCCATTTGTAGCTTTGTCTGCAGATGGGAGTATTGTAGTTGCACCGTTATCCGTTCCATTACCATTCGCAGTCTGCGAAGCATAATCGTTCTTGAGGCTTAGAAACTGCCCCAGCGTGATTGCGTGAATCGGGATATCATAACCTGTTTCGGTTATTGTCCAATCATGGTAAAGGACTGGAACGTGGTCCTTTGTAAGTTGTACGTCTAAGAATCAAACAAACAATAAATATTCAAGTCTACATCGGGATGTAAGTAAACAATTTAAAGCAAAGTGAGGTGCATCCTTACCGAATTCGACGTACTCTGCTCCCAAGGACGCCGCAGTGACGAAGCTCATCACAGTGTTTTCTCCCAACTGAAGTTTGTGTGACAGTTGGTTCATGCCCATTCCACGGTGACCAATGACCTTGGTTGTCAACGATTTCCAATATGTATGTTTACTGTCCACGCTCAAACTGGGATGACTATAGGGGTTTACTACCAAAAAACAGAATATGATTTTTCCGATCACTTCCAAGGATCCGGCTCCGAGTATAGGGACAGTTACTGATCCCATAAGAGGCGCCTTCTCAGTGTCGGATGTCTTTATTGAAGACAGCAGAGCAGTCGCACGCCCAATCAACTGCTTCTTGGTACCGTATGTAGGTACCAAATCAAAATTCAATGTTACATCGTCGATATTGTCCGAGTAAAATACAATCGACTCTGAATGGTCCTTAACTGGAAGATCTATGACCCTTGGCTCTCCGACAGCATTTTTTGCAGAGACTATGAGAGACGTGGACATTGACGGTATTATAGAGTTTGGGGGAACCGCCATGTTATTGATCTGCACTGGTGTGATGTGCTTTCTTGTATCAAATGTTCCAATGGTGACGGATACCATTGATTGGCCTTGTAAAAATCTATGGCCATAGATACGTTCAGCTACGCCTCCTTTATTTGTTTCCATACCCTCGTTTACCGATGGCACTGGGGAATGCTTTATATCGTAAGGTGTAGAAGGCCGAAGAAGTTGTTGAACTTCTACGTGACCGCGGAAAGTGGCGTGTACATGTGCAGTCCATTCGGAGAAGTCCGTAGAGTCTTTATCAGCGCCAGCCTTTATTAGGGTATCGACTATTTCGAGATGTCCTTCTATTGCTATGTGTAGACAATTCAAGAGCAAGAAAACAAAAAATTATTAATACCGAATTTACATTATAATTAAACTCTTCGTTTTAGTGAACCCGAAAAAACTTCAACACGTCGCATTACACATAGTATACTTACCAGCTAAGAGCAAAGCTGTCCGTCCACACAGCTTTTCTTTGATCTCCATATTAGCCTTCTTTCTTATAACTTCTCCCTTCCCGTTTTCGAATCCGACGAGCAGTTTGACACACTCAGCATATCCATTCCTTGCCGCGAAATGTAATGGAGTTTCTCCATACTCGTCTTCAGCGTCGGGATCAGCACCATAGTCAAGTAGCAGTTCAGTCATCGCGGGATAGCCCAGTTTACAAGCCATAGCCAGTGGAGAGTGCGGTTCATTTTTAGCAAAAGGATTAAGAGGCGTATAGACTGCATGGTTGGGCGAGCGAGTTGTGATGGTACTGATGTCTGTTATCTCTCCCATGTCGATCATGCATTTTACTGCCTCTGTTCTTCCATGGAGTATGCCGTAGAAAAATGGTGTATAACCATCATTATCAAACCACGTATCATCATTATGATCGTGGTGTAAGGAAAATTGTTCAGTTTTGGTCAGATGCTCCAATAATACTTGTATGATCTTCACGTATCCATTAGCCATTGCGTAATGCAATGGACGTCTCCCAGAAGTATCTTTGGTATTAGATTGCAAAACCTGATTGCCTTTCAAACCTTCTAGAATAATAGAAATTATCTCGGGATCATCCTGATCAGCATCCGACGTAAAGGACCCGCTATCACCATTTGCCACATTTCTGAAATTATTGTCCACTGGTGAGCGAGACAAAGATAATAACTGGTCAGGTGTAATCGCGTTCTTTATCGTGGGTGACGCGCGGCCAGTATGGAGAATGCCACCATGTATAACCAGTTTATGGATAATTGACCGTTCGTTAATATCATCGGCGTCCATTAGTGGTGCGCCGAATTCAACTAAGAATCTTATACACTTCAACGCACGCTGTTGACATGCTTTGGAAAGCATAGAAAACAGTGTCTGTAATATAGAAGCATATGAACATACCGTTGGAGCGAGCAGAGATGAACGGATTATAACAGCATAACATACCTTATCCGTTGTCATTTTCTGTTCGCCCACGACAACAGGCATATTTTCTATCTGTTTCAGCGTATCGACGTCGTCATGTTCGAAAACATCTAGAAAGATATCGTTCTGATCTGCTGATAATCGGACATCTCGACTAGGAGAATATTCGGAATTCTCTTGTTGTGCCATCTGCCGAAGCAAATCCTGAGATTTCTCAATCGATTCGAGTATTTCTGCCAAAGCGTTGTCGCTCGCAAAGGAGCAAACATCGACCTGATGCAAAATAAATAGCGTTGACTAACGACAGACTTCCTTACGTCGAATCAATGAACATTTACAGCATGCCATACCTTGGTCCGAAGATATGTGCTCTGTATTGACTTACAGAGCTTCTTGTCGAACCTTTAAGTAGGTATAGATGTAATTAATGTGAGTAAATCCATCTGTAATTGATGGACGTCCTGTATTTCCGTAACCGTTGAGAAAGTATCCTTTTTTTTGTGTCAAAATTGTAAGAACTTTGTTTGTTTTGAAAAAGATCTTTCTAAAGAACTTCATCTACGGTTACTAAAAATGATATCAGAAGATTCAATTTAGGCTTACTTCTTGAGAATTTTCGCAAAGCCTTTCTTGTTAATATCGGCGAAAACCAGAAGATTGTGAATTAAATTCATAGTCTCTGTTAAAGCCACCAAGGCTTCGCCGTGATCGTGCGATCTGACATAGCGATACTTTTTATGCTGTCTCTTTAGATCGTCCAGTTTCCGGGCAAAGAACGACTCGACCTTTTCGAGCTCGCGATCCAGATCGAATATGAAGTCTAAACATTGGTGGATGGATGTAAGAAAGGAATTAGGAAATGTTCACTGACACATGCATGACTATTCGTACTGTGCTACGTCACAAACGAAATTACGAAATAGAAGAAAAATAAGCTAAGACAAACCTGTCACGAGGTCATCTTCTATTGCTCTATTTGTCTGCTTTGATTTTTCGGCGGCGCTCTTGATTGATTTCTTGAGCGCTTTGTAAGAAATATAATGGCTGTATGATTTGACAATGTCGTAATATGAGCGTTATCTTAATTGCACGTTATCTTATTATACAAGTGTCAAAAATTAAAAAGACGCAAATCAAGGCAAGGCAAGGCTTCAGTCAACGGCTGATACAGAAAGGACTCCAGAACAAAGAACAAAGAAAGGGGGATAAATTGTGTAATAGTATTAATCATAACGTAAATACCTT
>CAJVPJ010000567.1:0-21759 GCA_910592205.1 Paraglomus occultum | reverse complement strand
CAATTTTACAGCCACATCATAATCAGCCTCTCATTTTATAGAATGTTCACTTTGTCTGGTTTTGTTGCAGTCTGCCCCATATTACGAAATAACCTGTATTATGTATATTTTTATGACAATTCTAACGTCACAATCTAAAAAGGAAACCATATTTGCTGATCCTAAAGACTTTGGTAAAGATATGTGACAATCGACGCTTGTTGCTACAAATGAATATCTAGTTTTTTGCCGACAAACCGCACACTCTTTTTCTATATTCTCTTCCAATCAACGATGGATCCAACTCAACAACAAGTCGCGCCTACATTGAAACGTATGAATTCCTCCTCTTCCACGACTTCCAACTCTTCTCGCTCAGCCAAACGTCCGAAGCTTGCCAAATCAAACACAATTCCAGTTCCTGCCCGAAACACGAAACGAGTAACCACACCTTCCTCTACTTCCAGCAATGTTCCAAGTCTTCCTTCAAACCCACGCCCAGTTCGTGGAGGTGCGCCCAGTTCTGTGACTGCTTCCAACTCAAATCGTCGAGGAAGCGGTCGTAGATCGCGGCAACAGTCGATAAGTATGCCCGATTCTACTTCAACTGGTTCGGCTATTTTCACGACACCCCCACCATTAACGCCAGTGTCACCGACAACACCCAGAGAATACTATACTTCTGTTCCGCCCACACCCCGTGAGGGTGAGATGTCTGAGCAGCAATCAATTGGAGACGAGGATGGAAAAGAGAGGAAAGAAGAGGGTGAGGAGGATGAAGAGGAGGGTGATGAGTTAGTAGAGTATGATTGGCACGTGCAGGCTCAAATGCAAGGGCGGAGTAAAGAAGAATTGAAGTAAGTGAAGAGTTTGTTAAGATAACTTTGAGATCGCAAGGCAAAGGTGAATTCATGCTGCTTTTCTTCTCTCCATTCAAAGGGCGTTATTAGATAATTTTTCTGAGGAACAATTACAACGATACGAAGTTTTCCGAAGATCTGCTCTAAATAGAGCGAATGTCAAGAGGGTCATTATTAGTGCTTGTTAATCATGCTTTTCCCTCTTCTCTTTTCTCTCAATTTATAATGCTGTCTATTTACTATCACCAACGTGATCGTTTGTTTTCAGCTTGTATCCCAAGTACTTAATCAACCTTGCTCTCAAACGCTGGGATTCGTTGTTGCCGGGTTTACTAAAGTGTTCGTAGGCGAGATTATTGAATTAGGTACGTTGAGATTTTAGTTTGATATTATATATACATCGTACCTATGATCGATTGTTGTTTCGTTTCATTTATATAGCGCGTCGAGTGCAAAGTGAACTGGGCGAGAGTGGACCTCTTACACCAGAGCATTTGCGTGAAGCCCACAGAAGATATAAGAAGGAAGCTGGTCATACGAATGCTCTGTATAAAAAGCGGTTGTTCTATCGTTGACATTCGGTAGAGGATTATTAAAAGCTATGAGTAGTGTAAAGATAAATAGACTAAATAAATAAACTCAAAATGGGCTACAAGTCGGTAATTCTTCCTACTTTTCCAGTGGATTGGAGCAAACATTCTCGATTTCTTATTTGCTTCATAGTAACATGAAGAAAGAGCTGCTACCAGTTATGAACATAAAATAAATTCCCTAGCAGATTATGAAAAAAAAATTACTGAACTAAGAAACTAAAAAAAGACATCTCATTTCTCACAATTCCCTCATCACAACTCAACCAACAGCAGCAGCAACAATATTACTACTAGGCAACAACGTCGACGACAAACAAAAAAAATAAACAATACATCCGCGACGTCATTAACGTCTACGAACGAAATCGCCGCCGAAGCAAGTAACGGAAAATGTCAAACAAAATACAAAAAAAATTAACATCATAGCAACAAACTTGCTGGAAGTTCCTGATCTTTGAATTATAAAAAAAGTCTTTATTTATTAGCCCGATAATCGTATTTGAATCGATTTGTAGTTCGAAGAGTTTTTCGATTAATTTTATTATTGGTCTGATATGTTGACACGTTACCAAGATTGAATTAAATTGAATCACTATTATTCAAACTTATATGTCAATTAAACAAACTAAGAAAAAGTGGGGGCAAGGTCGAGATCATACACAGTATTCCGAACATTTTTCATATGAAACGATCTGCGTGCAACGCTCAATTTCTTTTCTAGTACTAGAACTGCTCGACTTTTTTTGGACGATTTTGACCTCTATTTGGATGCCTATATTACTGTTTATAATTAAAGATTGTTCACTATAAAGAATTAAAGATCATCCGAACAGTGGGAGTCGTTCCGATATTATTATTACTATTACAGTAATTGATAAGAGACAATCGGTAAAAATACAAACAGAGATGAGTCCAGAACAAAGGGATGAAACGCCAAGATCTGCTGAGAACTGAATAGATGGAATTGCGGAAGAATCTGATGGAGCGATCTGCCTCAGATGTTGATGAAGAACCAACGACGATTTGAGCGCTGTGCGTGCTAATAGTCAAGGGGCTCTTTAATGGATTCGCCAGACACCTTAAATGGGAGATAAGCTAAAGAAGTAACCCAGCGCAACTGTAATACAATCGTTCGGTATAAACAGTTGCTGCCTCACCTTCATCAACCCATCTCCAATTCGAGATACACTTGATAGTGAACAACTGTTTCGATAGCAAACCATCTACACAAAACAATTCAACCAATATCAACAAACGGAAATGAATTCAAACAATGGATCGGTCGTCAGCAATACCAGCAGCAACAGCAGCGCATCATACTTCGGATCTCCGTTCCCTTCCAACGACACTGCATCGGCATCACTAATACACGAATCCGATGCAGCGATGATGTCACCGAAACCATCCCTAGAGACTATCCACCCAAACTCTATCAATACATCGATGGAATTAAACATTTCATCATTAGACGGCGCGACAATGGATACCCTGTGACGGTAGTCGACGGCAAACGGGTTAGAGATGAGCTATGCAGAGATCCAGTCGGATGGGAAAACGAATGTACCGATGCCAACCTGGCCATCGACCGATGGATGACAAACGAACGAGGAGAGAATGGGAACTTTTGGTTGTTCTACCTACCCTTACTCAGTCGATGGGAATATGGGCATGAACGAGTGGATTACGGAGACCACGCCATATACGAACTATGTGATAGAGAAGGAAGACTTTGGTTCGAATGCGACATGCAAGAGTGCATTGATCACTGGAGTAATGTACGCATCGATCAATGGTCTACCGATGCGCAACGACACGTGGCTGAATTCCTATACCATGCTCAACAACCAAAAGGATGGGAGCCGATTACTGGACTAATTGGCGAAGAGGAACGGTCTCCAACTAACCCCCATGGACAGTTCAACCAGGGTATGAAACTCAAGTATGCGTCGAGGATGTCAACGAATCATATATGCAAAAAAAATTCACGTAAAATAAAATGCTTGTATCTCGTATCAAATCTAAAAAGTGTAAATTAGGAAATGATTGCGATTATCAAGAGTAGATTTGGGCAGCGTTCACGCGTTGTTTTCATTGTACACTCTTTGAGTTAGCCCAATTCGTGATGTTTGTTTCGAAGCAAGAACAACAGCGGCAAGTGATATTACATTTATGGGACGAGGGTGTATGCCATCCAACAGTCCGGATTTGAATCCAATTGAGAACCTCTGGCACATTGTAAAAACCAGAGTGGAAAAGCGCATGCCAAAAAACATTAGTGAATTAGAGTCATTTATGGTGGAGTTGATTATTGCTAATAATGGAGAGCGTATACCATATTAAACATATATCAATAAAATCTGTTGCTTTCTAGCTTCCAAATAAGCCTTTATTCATGAATTTTGTTTATTCGTTAAGACATAACAGCGAAATTTTTCATTCTCATTTTTTTTTTGCAACACACTATATTTCTCTGTCCGAAAAGATTGCTGGGAAAATAACCACTGTTTTTGTGAAAGTTTTATCTGCTTAATTACCATCTTGGATGGGATGGAAAGTTCTTCATAATGGCATTAAAATTGTTGATTAGTCGGTCTTATGAATTACTATGTTTCAATGGTGCGAGTTCTACTTATGATGGATGTTTGGTTTGGCATAGGTTGTGCGATACAGTTACACGATTATAGCAAGATTGTTTCGCTATGGATTTTATATTCAATTTAATAAGATGGATAGAATATTTTAATTACAAAATCCTACGATAGAACATTTCTATGGTAAACATAATTTGGTGTCCCTGATAAGGACTAGATCTGAAGCGCAGAATTCAAGGAAAAACCCCGTCAGTTACAAAATATCGCCGTAAACTGACACTAATGGGATTTGGCAAAACGTACTTGAACTCAAAGGGCGTCAACTCAAAATGACCCTCAATAACGTTTTAAGATTTAGTGCTTAACTTGCAAAGTGATTTTATCTTTTTACTGCATTCTTGGCTTCACAGATGATAACATGATATTGCTTAAAATAGTACACTGTCAGCATTGATATGTATTAATCTCGTGATATAACATTCAGCGATGTTATTATGTGCTATAGGGAATCAAGCGTAAGAGGCGAGCAGACCATATGAATAGCGGTAATACAATGCAATGCATAGATGATTATTACACGAAGCGATAAGGCATGTTGAATTCTTTCCTAAAGAAATTATGTCCAAAGCACGCGAGTTTATTTGAACAATGTTGGCTCCACCACGGCAGAATAGGCAGACAATAGAGAATTTCCAGAGTAGTCTTAGGAACAGTTCTGTCTTTAGTTAGACCTTGAAATGTAATGAAAGACGTAATTTTAACGCGAATGACAGTAATACCTGTACTTTTTAGTCGAACTTACGCTGTACGTTCACGGAATAGGCACCGAACTATTTCCAACTAGTTATTTATACTGCCTTATATTTGTCAAAAAAGTGAAATGACGACGGTATGTGTATGCTATTTTGTTTCTTAATCAATAGATACGCGACAACAATTAACACGAGGAAACAGAAAATGACAATACGTAGAGCAAACATCTATTCCTTTCGCTGGTCCTTTTTTTGGAGGATGAGATTATGGACAATTGGTTTTTATACAAATCGTATAGAAACCGGTTTGCCAGGAGGCAACAATGTCTACAGACAAGACCTTAGACAGATGTCGATTGTATTGAACAATGTGCTTTATCACGAATTGAAACATTGAAGTCTACATTTGGAGAAAGCCACGTGAACTTCCGTTCGATGAAAATTTGAGGCAGCGCGCTGTTAATTGTTTCACTTCTCTCAAAAATATTTTATTGCCCATTTAATAATACCGTCGAATTTGCATAAAGAACCCTATATAACGGAACAACCTCTCATAAAAAACATTATCATGGGACGAATCTGACTTTTTGGTAAATGAATAAGCTCTAACCTCCGTGATAGAACATGATTTGACTGTTCTTATTCCTGGCTTATCTTTTCTCATCTTGGGAATGTTTTCATGATGACGAAAATTATTTCTATTTCTACATGGTACACGACCCAATTTGGGAGGACTTTTACTCTCCGAGTTTTGTAGAAATGGAACAAGATAATTCCCACTTTAGGATGCAAACGACGTCTTTAGAGGACTATCAGTTCCCAAAACATCGACTTAAGCAATGTCTTGACGGTAGTTCAATACTAAGTTTGTCTGGACAGGCTTATGATAGAATTTGACATCTAGAAGTATATGTACTTGTGGATGTTAATGTTGTAATGAAACCATAGAAAGCATAAATTTGTCTTTTATTCTTTTGATGCTAGTTATTTCATTTTGAGCATATCAAAAATGAGAAGATGATCTTAACGTTTTTATTTCATTAGACGATTCTAAAGAGCCACTCGTGTTAATTGAGTGTGGATCATTCTCGCCTGTAACTAATCAGCATCTGCGAATGTTTGGTTCGTTTAACGAAAAAAAGAGGGGGGGGGAGACTTGTGTGTTGTTTGTATTATTGCCAAAAATGCACTAGGTTGATTAAAGACTTAACTCTTTTATTTCTTAATTTCAGAAATGGCAAAAGACGACATTGGACATTATACAAACTATGAAGTAATTGGCGGTTATTTTTCTCCAGTATCCGACCATTACGATAAAAAGGGTCTTGCGCCAGCACACCATAGAGTACGTATGTGTGAATTGGCTGTTGAGACGACATCGACGTGGCTGATGGTTGATTCCTGGGAGAGTCTACAATCAAATTATTCCACGACAGTGCGAGTGTTGGATCATTTCGACAAAGAACTGAATGAGAAGAATAATGGTGTTGTTACAAAAGATGGTAAGCTTCATTGTGACGATAGGAATAAGTGTGCACGAGCGTATATCTGCTGATTTGAATTTTAGTAACATGATTTACTACAAGGCGTAAGGCGTCGCGTTAAGATCATGTTGCTGGCTGGTGCCGATTTAATTGAATCTTTCAGCGTGCCGGGTCTTTGGGCGGATGACGATGTAAGCGCAAGATGAATATCAATGATCTATCTGTTTTCGCATGATTTATCGTCTACTTTTATGTAGTTACGTCGCATACTCGGCGTCTATGGATGTGTGATCATTGAGAGGACAGGAACAGATATATGGAAAGCCGTCGTTGCGCATGACATTTTATATGAGCA
Source organism: Paraglomus occultum (assembly GCA_910592205.1). Classification (NCBI taxonomy): domain Eukaryota; kingdom Fungi; phylum Glomeromycota; class Glomeromycetes; order Paraglomerales; family Paraglomeraceae; genus Paraglomus; species Paraglomus occultum. The sequence goes on along the minus strand of CAJVPJ010000567.1, from coordinate 15,145 downwards.
TCGGGTGAGTGAGATGAATATGTTATGCGATAATCGAATAGGTTTCTAATAACGGATCTCTGTCCATCAATATAGAAAAACATTTGTATTGTTAAAAGGTTAATACAAACCGATGAAAGCTCTACAAAATTGAGGTAAGATTATCAAATAATGAAATGATTGTGTGTTCATATATCATTGATGACGCTGTACTTTCAACTTTGTGTAGATTGCTAATTAAGAGGAAACTGTCCATAAAATATCTACTGCCATGCTCCGTAATCGAATATATCCAAGCACATGATCTCTACAAGTAAGACTAATAATGCATTGTAGCCAATTACAGAGGTCATTCTACTATACATGTATAATTATGTTAGTTATAAAGGCCGATCGTATTCAATATGACGATCTAACGAAGGAATAAACAAACTGTCTAACTATTGTATTATTTTCAAATATACATCCCTTTGTCTATCAGTACAGGATAATCTCTGAGTATGCCATTATAGTTGCACCATCCTCTGCTGTTCGTTTCTTGCAGTCCGTTCCTTTTCAGCAAGCACCCTTGCATACGCGGCAATAATAAATGAACAATATGCCTATCAGATTAATAATTATTAGTTGGATGGCTTTTGATCATACCAAGTTATCAAGTAACAACGCTTCCTCAATAAATTCACTCCCTCAAACACTTACTGATAACATAATAACAAGCAACATCCAGATAATCGAGAGCGGTAATAATACATTGTATGCTTGCTTACACATATCGTCAGCAACAGCATGATCCGCCTCGGAGTTATTTGGAAAGGTTTCTACGCATTCAGTTAAAAACTCGTATTTACGTGAGAGAAGAACGGCGACATTAACCAGGTTTACTATCGAAAATGTAAAGGCTATGACGTAACCGAGATACGCGTACTGTTGCATGTTTGCGGGAGTGGGCTTCACGAGAAAAACAAAAGAGAAAGACAAGATCATTAAAAAAACTCTCAAGTGATGAGTGACGACTGAGAAGCGTACCAGAAACACCGTCAGAAAAAGACCATATGCTGATATAAAAGCAATTAGGAAATATATGATTGAAACCGGCAGGGAGTAGTCTTGGAAATAACTGTAGACTGTTGCAGGAAACAATACGATTACACTTTAATTACGGTTAACCATAATGCCGAATTGCGGATCTGGATGAAACTTACAATTAGAGGACCAAACATGGTCCTTCCTACTGTCTACGTAAGCCAATACTAAAGTACATGCTGTATATATGCTGTATGCCTGCGCAAATCGATAATAATAAGTAACACTTTAATGATTATGATGTCCTTTCACCAGAGAAAGAATTAATTTTTATCCGCGGTTAAGGCCCAGGTGCTTAGCAGTCAGCAAGTATTCAAACGTACCAACCAGACAATCGATATTAGTACAATGCCAGGCCGGAATTTAATACAACAACAACAACTGTCCAGCTGGGCTTCAGGGAGCGTGACAGAAGGCAGTGCACCGAAAATGCGTAGTCGAGGCATAATCAATTTGTATGCCTGCTCGCTGTGAGCGGTTTTACCGTATTATAAAGTAACCGGCATTCTTTTTTCTCACGAATAGGAGATAATAAGGAGAGAATGTTCGATTAGTCTCACGTATGACCGTCTTCTAATAATGGTAGCAAACATTTTATGCAAGTTAATATTAATGTCCATAATTTGTGTTCTTAAATAGCATATTTTTAAAAAGTTAAACTTTGGGCTTTAATCGCGGAGAAAGAGCGTCACTGATATTAGAATTGGTCACGTGGTTATGTATCACCAAATTGTTTCCACTGTAGGCTGGGCGTCAAAAGAGCTTTTCATTAAATCACGCGACAGATATCGAAGTCTGTCAAATCCATCAAATAATGTGAGGGAGATGTTTCAACAGTTTTGAACAGCAAATATTTGGTATTTTGCAAATGTTCTCTTCAATAGATCAAATTTTTATGCGTATATGACGAACAATTGATCCAGACACGGAAGGATAATCACACCGAAATACAATTTCTTCAAAAGACGTTATGCGCAATAAAGTCCTGTAAAACTCGACAAATCAACGCACCAGCAGGGCGAGTCAAATCCTAAATATTGCGACGCTCCTGAACATTCATTTTATCTGGGTTAGCAGACGGGATAAATATGGATTCGTTCTATGGACAGAGGATGAATCATATAGCCGTAATGTATCATTTGTGAAGACCCTAAAAAGAATAGGAATCTTCATTTTGACTTGAGCGATTTCTCCCATGCAAGGTCTTATGCCTCAGCGGATTCGTGTATTTTATAATATCGAAAATTTAAACTCTATCTAATGAATATACTAGCATTCTCCTGTATATAGCATTTCGACTGAAAAGACACCGTATCTCTTGATGGATGATATGCAAACACGTTAGCTCCTAAAACTTCACCGTATTCCTTATCATTCTAAATACATCAGTATCAATCTCCTCCGAATCAAGCAGTGCATGGATGACACGCTTTCCTGTTTCGTGACGTGATTGATTTCGAAGGAGTTTTGCGAAATCAAATTTCTTCTTGACTTCAGCTAGGGTTGACTGCTTAATGACTGCAGAAAAAGAGTTAAACAATTAACCCAAAGCAGAGTCGAATAAGTTCATTTTATGAAACTAATTCTTACCTTCAAAGGGTTGTCCAGCCAGAAATTTATTAGACGTGATCTGATGCGCCCACCTACTAGATCATATTTTTTTTTGCCTCTACAGGTTTTATCTTCCGCTTGTTGATTAGATATTCCATTGATTCTTTCTCGCTACGGTCTCCGATTTCCATCACTGGTTGGTCTGCACGCGACCAAGCATTACGAGCTAACACATTCATTAGTCACCTTATTTCCCTCAAGACGACCAAAAACTATACTTACATTCCATTCTTCGAGGGACCGTACAGGCAAATACTGCGATGTATTTACTGAAATCGGCTTGTCCTTTGCATCATCCTGGAGATATCCGGATTCTTATGAACCAATCGACTGACTTTATCATAGACAATGACTGGTGTTTCTTTTTGTATACGGCGGAGGCACGTTTAAAGGCTCTTACCCACTTGTGATGCTTTGATTCCTCTATAATAAAGAGAATCTGGATCAAAAAATACATGTTTCTAATAATATAACGATAATGATAATTCTATCTTTAGGCCTCGCCAAGATTTTTTGCAAAAGTTGTCCCGTAAAAGAGATGTGCTCCTCAAATGTGAAATTAAGGGCCCTTCCAAATTCGTCACCAAATTCGTCACCAAATTCGTCAAGGTTTGCTGGAACATCAACATATATAACGCCCTGTCCAAATTTTCTTGCCGTTAATCTCGTCAACGTAGTTTTCCCGGCTCCATGTTCACCACAGACGACATGGTAAGATGAATGATTTTCAGGAGGATGAAAAATTTGCTTTAAGCCTTCTTCAAGTAGAGGTCAAATGATGATCTCATCACCAATTTCGGTTGGCTGCCTTTTTCTACAGTCTCGATGAGACGATGCTCATTGCATCTGTTCCGATACCAGGCATAAAGAAGGTCTACTGAAATGAGACCAACAAGGCCAGTTACAATTAATTTTGCAAATATGGTAGTCTACGAATAACGAGAAACTTGACTGAACAATCCACAATAAATCTCATACTGGAAGCCGTTTTGCAGTGGTCTTCCCGAATTTATCTAGGTATAACCCTTTCTTTAACTTTCAAATCCACAAAATCATCAACCTCTTTATCTTCTGGCGATATGGACGAGGAGTTGGATGGACGAATATCGGAAGAAATAACATTTTGTAACTACTTCTGTTTCAATTTCGTGACTCTAGCCTTAAGCTCAGCATTTTCCTCTGCAGTCTGTTCCAATTTCGCGACTCTGGCTTTAAGCTCGGCATTTTCTTTGGCGGGTATGTTCTAACTCCACAATTCTGGCCATAAACCCGCTTCCTTAGCCAGGAGCAAAGCGTTCTCAACCATAAGTTTTGCATTTTCTTGTCGGAGTAAACCTAATTCGGACGACATGCTTGATATTACAGTATGTTTTTTTATATATTTGCAGATTTATTTAATCTGTGACGCGTCGATTTATCCGTGACATTTCCGGCTGTACAACATAATATACAGTGTGTGACGAAAAAAATTGCCTCTCTAAAGTTTCTTGTAGTTCCACAACCATTGCATCAAATTAAACAGTAAATATACTAACTTAAAGCTTAAAACAAGCAGATTTTATTGATTACTTTTAATAATTGATTCTTTCCCCATTATTTTCAATAACTAGTTGACAACGATTTTTCATTGATTTAACTAAATTTATTATAGTCTCATCAGGAATATTATTCCACTCCTCCACCATCATCCTTTCCAAATCTACCAAATTTTGTGGCATCCTTTTTTCTACATTTCTTTGGAACGCTGTCTCATCAGTGAAAACAGTTTTTTTCCAATTATCATTGAGGTGCTTTTGTGCCCACTCTATACGATCTCTCTTATGTTTTTCAGTGAGCATTGGTGTTTTAATAGGCCGGTTTTTTTTTTATCCTCTTGAGTTTAAATACCGACCTACTGATCGATATGAAATATCAACACCTTGGGGAGTGCAACTTGTTAGATATTTTCCTTAGAGAAATTGAAGAATCTCTCCTTATGTATTGCCCAATTGCTTTAGCTGCATTAACGTCCACTTTTCTCTTTCGGCCATTTCCGCATCTGTGTTCCAAATTGTTATTTTCTTTCAGTTTATTGACGTTGTAACGAGTTGTACGTATGGGAAGGCCTGTCAATCTACTTAATTCTGGAACAGAACGTATGCCTTGCTTCCAAAAATGTAATAAGCCTATTTTCTTGTCATTTTGCGTAAGAGAAGACATCTTAAAGAGTATATTTCCAAAAGACACAAACAAAAACACAGATATTATAGAACGCAAAATAAACCATAAACATGAGCTTTGTTTTGCTTTTTACATGACGCGTTTTGTGCTAAAATTGGTGGAGATATGCAGGCTTGAAGTTATGATAAAAACGGCAACTTTTTTCGTCACACACTGTATAATTCAGTCTTTCTTTTATTTTTACTAATGTCTTCCTGTACTTCATAGGAGTACCCGTCAACCAGTTCAGCCTCAACAATTGTCCTTGAGGCCTTAGACAAACTCTGCATTTCACCAGCCCCCTTCCGAAGAGTCTATTTCTTCCTCCAATATGAATAAATAGTAACGAGACAAGAGATAGCAACAGAGAAAAAAAGCTTCAGCGCGAATCGGCTGGAAAACAAGCCCAAGACTTATCGTAATTTCATGAAATTACATTCAGAGATATGGAGTCACAATCATGTCCAGTCTCTCTGATATAATTATTGATTGCAGAAATAAAATCGATATTATGTGTCTCGACACTAGCTCCGCCATTATCTTGTATCGTTCCACTTATAACTGGGAGAGGTACATTTACGGAATCAGAATCGCTACATTCATTCTCAGTCTCAGAATCACTAGATTCGAACTCCGTCTCAGAATATTCTGAATCGTAACGTTCGCTTAGATCAATCAGGCTATTCTTCAGAAAAACGGGTTAAATTATATCTCCATCTCTATCCATTCCGATTAATTTGGGAATAACATTTCATAGAATATATGTAATAAACGAGGTAATATTTCTATTCTATCTTTCTCCAATAACATTTCTCCTTTCCCCCCCCAAAGCTTATTCCTACATATTTTATATCCATAGAAATCAATGTCAATTCCTCGCCCTGTTAGCCGTGAACCAAGTCATATTCAAGTTTTTCAATAACTACGAAATTAGTAAACGTTTTGTTTAAATATCGAGGTAAGGATTTTAATTTTCCTGATTCATATTTTCTTGCCAGCATTTGTGTACCAATACCAAGATCTTCTACTGCGGGATATTTAGATCCATACTCTCTAGAAATGTATAAATCCATTTTTGGGCAAGTGCTTTACCGATACTAGCGTACTTGGGTCAATTAGCGCTTTAACAGTTGTTTTTCTATCAATAAATGTACAGTCCACTATTAATCTTTTGCGAATTTCTCTAATCACTTCGGTTTTCCATATATTTTTAAGATCTTGAATCGGAAGATACTTTGTTATGAATGGTATTAATTCTGGTGGAAGATCAAGTAAATTAGGCATTGCTAATTAATATATATCGGAAATAACTAATGTTCGGATAATTAATTTAGGCGCACTTTTAAATTAGTATTATAAAATAATTTACAATGACCGAACATTACTAAACAGGTATCGGGTAAAACAATTCAGATCTCTCTTCACCGATTACTGGAGATAGTGAACCCGAGATTCAGCAAGATATTATAAATTCGATAACGAACTCGGACATTTCCTCGTCTTCTATTATAGAGAGTTTGACTGTATCTTTGATAGACTAGTGAAAGCCAGTCCCACCACCTAGAATATTTTACAGCACTCTGCTTTTGTTAAGTTCAATACTTCTTTCCTACCTAATTGTTTATCAATTTTCCTAGCATAATAATACTGTAATCAATAACTAAAGAGTTAAAATAAAAATCCAAGTTGTCCAATATATGATTATTGGCTTAAGAAAAAAGTGGATCTATAAAATTTCAGCTGAAATTTGAACATGATTAGTGTAATCATGATAGAAAAGATGGTTGTTACTGATGCCATGAGAAAGGCTGACATATTCAACACAAAGAGGAATTGACCATGGGGGGAGAGAGGTTGGTGTTTTAGTTGGTAATATTAAAAAAGTGACTTATTTTATATTCCTGAACGGGTGTTTTGAAATACCCCTTTGCGAAAGTTTTTCATTCTCCTATTCAACAATCCTAAACAAATTAACAAACTTCTTCAAGAAATAGATGCTGATAATGAGTATTATATGACATTGAAATATAATCTCACTACGTCTGTTAAGCAGGTAAAGAATGAATAATATAAAAAACTAATTCCTGAGGGATATTTGCTTTTTAAATAAATTTTATGTATAATTTTGCTTTGCATTATCTGCCAGAAATCTTGGGCTACCAGCCACCATTGTCATGCCTGATTGGGAAATCGGAACATAAATTGTGCTTTGTTATAACGTCCCAATCTATGTCCATAATTGTCATTTCGATCTCGACAACAAACATTGTCTAAGCCTGTTATCATTCTGGACGACAAACGCGATTTGTGGCCTCTTCATTTCGAAAAAAATAAGTGGCCTGTCCCTCGCATAGTGACATCCAATTGCAAGTTCGCAAAACTAATGAAGAGTATACAAAATTTTACACAAAACGCCAAAGTTGTCTTTTATGGGTGCAAAAAACAACTCCGCAAACCGACTGTTATACAGTTTCCATGTTCGTACACCCTTCATATGGTATTCCCTACTAAAGTTAAGTAATACGACACATTGACGAATTATTCGCCTACGCAAACATATGGATAATCTTTTTGCTACAAAGGATAAGCAGGTTGCTTCTAATTCGAGAAAAACGCCTTGCAACTTGATAAGGCGATCTTTCGGATGCGACGAAAAACAAACGCCTGCAAAGTTTATAAAGAAGTCGCATTTTTTACTCGCTAATTATCAATATAAATCGGAGAACGAGAAGATAACACGAAAAATTTCCAACTTGCGCGATGTGAAAAAAATAGAAAGGACAGAGATGTACAAGTGTTGAATTGTTGGACTATCTTCCTCCAGGGGTATTGCTTGGGGACCTTGATTCTCTCCGGAGATCATGCATGGAAACATTAAATTCACACCAAATTTCAATTATACAAATATGTATTAGTATACAACGTCCATGCCAAGCCATATCTAACAATGTTAGATATCGCGTAAGCCATCTCCTACAAAACGCTTCTTTCCCGCGTACAGTACGTTAACTTGGTTTATAACCTAACGACAAGTTGAGAGTACGATCAGTTGGCGCTTCCACTAACATATATTAATAGATTCGAGGAGTCTGCGTTGGACATTGGCTTCAGCGATTTTTATATAGAAATATCTTATTATGGCACAATGAGAAAAACGATAGACGATCGTCGATAGATTTGAAGAAAAAAAAAGAGCTTAGAAACGACAGAGCGAAAGTATTCGATGATGACTATTGGAATATTAAGGCATTACAGAGAACGAAAAGGTGGACATTCAGGTATTTACCGCAGCTTCGTGCTTGTGTCACGCACGAATCTCGTCCAACAAAAATCTCATCCAATAATTTACAGATAAATATCCCCTCTTCTATCCTCTCCCAGTATTCGTCAAGCGATCGAACGCACCTATTCACTGATGCCAGCCACGTTAGTTCATGACGTACTCTTAGAGCTCATTGAACATCTTCATGATGACCCCCATTCTCTCTATTGTTGGGTACAGACTAGTCGCTTTTGGCGTACACGTATTACTCCTATTTTATGGAGAATGCCATTTATCCACTTGCATCAGCTAAAGTACAAGGAATCGTCTTGTAGAGCATTGATTCGAACTTATGTCTCTTGTCTCACTCGTACCCAAAGAAAACATTATATCAAGAGAAACATTCTATCACAAAACGAAGCTTTGCCCACCGTGAACTATGGTCAATACATTGATAGACTTGATGATCATATAATAGTTGGAGTTCTTGTCGGGACTGGGTGGTTTTCGTCGTATGCAAGTAGACTTAACATATTCGATGCGTTGCTCAAACTGTTTGTGACCAGTTCACAACGGTTAACCCACATTTCGCTCACAGAATCCTATGTTAACCCATGGAGAAGTTGCTTCTTTCCTCGCACTCTCATTTCTCTCAAATTGAATATCTCCACATACTTTTATCAGCTCGCAATGAAAACAATCAGACTTCAACAAGCATTGGAAGAACTCACTCTGTTGCATGGTCGAGGAGACATTCTGCAGTTGTATTACGATTTTGTGGAACCACAAAAGGAGAGCTTAAAGAAGATTACTTTTATCGAATGTGCCATATCCGATGCATATATATCACACGCAGAGTTTAATAAAAAGGTACCACCCAAATTGACGGAATTGAGATTCGAGCAATGCTCGGAATTGGATGTTGAGGTTCTTGAACATATGTTATCTGGAAGAATGGAATTGAATGAAGAAGATGGGAATGTGTTTGTGTTCTTAGGCCATTAGTACAATTGATGGGATGACAACATGCGTCGGTTAAAACGAACCAATAAGAAAAGGAAAACAAGAAAGAGAGAGAATGAGAAAATGTGAGAGAGCGCAAGGAGAAAAAGACACGATGAACGGACTCTCAATTTGATTATTGGTCCTGTTTAATAACACTTAATTTTACCGATTTTACTTTTAATCGTTCATGTAATTATATTCATAATCTAAATCACAGATGACTTGTAAATTGTTGTACTGAAAAACTTGACATGTGACTAATAGAACAATAACAAATGACGTTTTACTGTGCACGAACGATATTTCTATATATGGAAAATGCAAATGCAATATTTTACAATAGGTAAAATATATCATTGACAAATCGCATTTCAATTATCGATGGGGGGTTTATCACAAATATTACATAATGGTTCATTATAGCTCAGAAGTAATTATTGTAATTATTGTCCGACTTTCCTTTTTCGTCAGAAACCACAATATCGACTCGTCCAGATTCCAATTCTTGCTTATGATTATGTACCTCATCCTCCTCATCACTCCCAAAAGTATGCCTTTCAGTCTTTCGCCTCCTTATTGATTGTCTGTTCGATCTATTTTCATCTTCGTCAAATACGTCACTCTTGACACCAAGAGTAAAATCAGCTTTGCTAGCATCATTAGATGAATTATTATGGAGATTTCGAAGAGAACGATTTGGAGGAACCATTTTGTCAGCCGGAAATCTTGGCGAATCGTACGGTCCTTGAATATCGAGTTCGATTAATACTGTTTTCAACATGCACATAAACTGCAAATAAAGAGATGTGTCAGTTGGGGTCGTCAAGAACTGCGCCGATTTTATATTTTACAACTCAACTTGCCTTATTCTTTCGTCTCGATGTTAGGCCATCATCTTGCCAATTGCTTTTATGAATAACACTTATCTTGATCAACATTTGTCTGAGCTTCACTAACTTTTCGACAGTTATTTCGATTTGTGGATAAAAATCTCTTTCTTCCGCTTTCAAGAATTGCACCATTCGCTTCCGCAATGCTTCAATCTGCTCAAACGTCGTGTAGAAATCAACTTCAATAAATGTTTCATCTGCCATATGTCCTGAGCGTCGAACGTTATGAATAAAAAGCTCCGTCAGGCTTTTGTTGGCAACGTGTACTTCTCCACCATCGTTACGAGTTAGAGTAGTAGTCATTAAAGACATTTCGGCGACAATGTACGTCTCCCCTTCTATGACTACGCGATCGCCTAGTCAATAGTAATAACATGTAATATTAGATATATGTGTATCGCTAGTGTAAACGTTGAATTCAATATGGTCTTTGGTCTGTTCTAACACTCACCGACGTCGAACGGATGTCTAACAAACAAGAAAATTATGCTTTCAAAGACTGCCTGGGCAGTTGACCCAACCATAAATGAAAGTGCAACCAGGACCGATCCGGCTGTTGCAATATATGTCTGGAATGACACATTTAAGAAGGCAATAAAGAGGAGAATTATAACGAACTATAATTGATGCAATATCATGCGTTAGAATACGAACAATAGATCAATTGAAATCGATCATTTAATTATAACTGCAGCTTACATAAATTGCAACCATCATGATGGAATCCAATTTACCCACGGCGTTATCTAAATCGCTAACGATATAAAAGAAAATACACGAATCAATTCATGTTATACAATGCAAATTTGTTTTCTGCATTTGATATTCATTGCTCTTACCGTAAAGAGGCAGAAATAGCTTGACGTTCTTTGTAAGCTTCAACGCATGATATGAGCATCTCTTCCTTGGTTAAATCTCCGTTGCCATCTTTATCAAACATGTAGAATGCATTTTCAGCCTCTTCGTCCGTCTGGAATACATTTCGGACATCATCGAGCGTAAGATAGGCGCGTTTGTGGGGACAGAAAGCCTGAAATAAGCGACGTCCCAAGGCACGTGCACCATGACTTGATTGAAGATAATGTAAGACTGTGGTTTCAGCAAAATTCGTGTTCGGGTCAAACTGAGAGCGAATTTAAGAGTTAGATATGTGGTCAAGTAGAATTCTAATAATTGAATGGGTATCATCAATTCTTACTTTCTGGCCAGTAATCTCCGAAGCCATGTGTCCCAAAACGCTTGTAGTCTTCTCAATAGCATTTTTAGTTGTTTTAAAAATCTTGACAATTCCGCCTCTGCCTTGATTTCCAAAGCTTCTGTTTGTGACCAACGCATCAATTGAGGGTCTACGAACTCTTTTTTTGGCGACTACAAGGAGCTTAGAAAGAACTGCAATTTGATACTTTGACTGTGCTATGCGATCTTGATACGTTGTTTGGTGGAATTTGACAGCTATAACCTGAAGAAGCAATTTTTCAAGGGCAATTATGCAAGACGAGATAAATAGTACTAGAATAGTGATTATACATTAGTAGGAGGCAATAGTAATACGGATTGGTAACCGTAGACAAAGATGTCAGATATTTGTTCACATACCTGCTAGTATTCTATGAACGATGTCTTGCCAGTCAACAATCACTCCATCATTCCCATTATAGGCGACCATAATTGGATTGAATGTGATAAGCGCGGCAAGAAAGAAAGTGACATTTGAGACATAAAAATGCAAATGTCTCCAATAGTCCATATATCTCTTGATCTTGGATGAAAATAGCCCAAAAAACCATTCTAGAACAGATTCAAAAATATCATTAAATGCCAGTCTTGTTCATCCGTCTAACCCTTCCAATTGCTATTACGCGAAAATATTTTCTCATCCAACATAGCTTTGTAATTCTTACCAAATATGTCCGGCGCGACTGCCATAACAAATCTCGACGCAAAGAAAGCGAACCAACAAATGCCTAACCACAATGCCCAAATTTCTAATGGCACCGTAGCAATATATGTGCCTTTGTAGATTGTCCATCCCAACACGGCAGGAACGGATAGTATTGCTAGACCAGGGAAGATGTAAACCAAGTTGCGTGTACCAACGCTGAAGTTTTGTCGAAACCATTTACAGAAACGAGTAAAGCACATTCGATTCGAAGCATCGGATGAGTTTTCGCCATCCTCATCAAATCTGGAATAGATCGATGCATCGTCTTTCATTGGGTAAGGTTCAGCTTTCAAGTTTGACGAAGACATGGGTTTGGATGGAGAGCAGTTAGAAGTCGGAATTAAATAGGATTGACTTTGCAAAAATTGGAGTAAGAGGGGGAAAGGGAGAGATGAATATTTCTTGGAATTGTTTTGGTCGCCGGCGACAAGAAATTTTCAAATTAAGGGAATAATAAGCGCTGTTAAATAATGAGTGATCTATGCATAAGTCGTAAGTCGGTTTAAAAAAAGGTACGAAACTTTTGTTCGGTTTACTGTGTCGTATTATATTCGTTTATTCGACCAATTACGTTACTCAGATTGTCTTGGCATAGTGCATTCATCCTTTAATAGGGATAAGCCCGTTACTGATATCGAAATTTACTATTACGGCTAGACGTGTAAACAAAAACGGTAATAGCAATAAATAACTTTAATTAGTTGGAATGTCAAATGAAAGACGTCCGATATTTTTGACTCTAACCGTTATTATTATGGAAAGACAAAATCAGCTTTTTTGGGAGGGGGTGAAGAAAAAGATGAATTCGTTCTTTATTCCCCTCACCATTGTGGCCTTCTATAAATACATTATCTACTATAATTAACAACAAAATATCATTATCTATTCCCCCTCCCCCCTCTATTCATATTTAATATTACCATATAAATACCAGGCATTAGGCCAAGTTTCTTTATTGATTCAGTTTAGTATGTAGATAGCATGTGCTTTCTCATGTACTAGCTGTCTAAAAACAGCTTTAGCAGTTTTCTGTAGTTGTCAATAAAGATCCTATAAAATCGAAGAAAAAGATGAATTCTATTCAAGATTATCTTTGAAACCTCTTCTTCTCCCCTGTGGATCTATTCATTTTGCGTTTAAATAAACTCTACAATGTAGTAGTCTATTGCTGGAAGTACGATACAAACTTGCAAGTATATATCGTCATTTGAGACATAATTGCAATACCCAATTACGGTGAAATGCCTCACAAAGTGAAATTCCCGTAAATACAACGTTTTACTCATGCCAAGTGCGAACAGACTGTAATATTCTTAACTGTTACTCACGTGGTTTACATATTGGCTACGAATAAATCACATTCTGGTGTTTCAAATACAATCAATCGCGTAACGTTATCATTATCATTGTTGTTGCTATAATTTTTCAGCGTTTAAGTTTGATCCTGTGTCTCGTTTTGAAACCAACAGAAGGCTTTATTGTTGCAGATCATTAAACTTTCATTCGTGAAAGCGGGTACATTCGATGAAAACAGAGTAGCTGTATATTGATAGCCAAACCTTTAGCAGTTTAGCAAATGAATGAGCCTCCTTTTTTCAATCGATACATAGATGCAGATCCAAGGGGGGTGGCATTCATGGAGGTTTCACTGTATAATGTAAACATTTTTGGTTATTGAGGAGAATTCGATCCATTAAAACCGCTCCGATCAAGCTGCCAAAATGATATCCAGAAATCGTATTCGCACAACATAATTAGCACATCACCTATTGGCGTTTTAAAAGTATATGATAATTGATAAATAGATTAAACATTTTAAAGTGCATATACTTATTGCGGAGTAATCCAAAATAAAATTTTACTCCCACTGTGATTCCTGTCCTCTTTCTATTGTTACATAAATGCCAAGCCAAACTCAAATATCAAGTGTACTAAGTGTTTATCTACAACGGTTTATCGACGACATTAAGAATGACTATCTAAAGTTTGATAATAATTTTCTACAAGTAATATGGTCAAGAAGTATTAATCCTAACCTTAGCTTTCCACTACAAAATCAAAATTTGCAAGCCTTTTTAAATTGGTCATATAGTTCGGTAGTTGTAACAATCCGACCTTGCAACGTACCCGGTAATTTATTACTATTGCTAGAGTCTTTAATAGTAAATCTTAGAAACGTGAATAAGTAAAAATTGGTTTAAAAATACTGCGTAAACAAATATTTAGAGCGCTGTCTGTCAATGAAATAATTGGTATGTTTAACTTGTCTGTCCAAATTCTAGATAGATTCGTCCTAAAATTTGCTTCAACACCACTTCGAGCATCAAATCGTTCCATTCGGCACATAGTGGTGTACCAAATTAAAACCATTATTGAAAAACTATAGTAAGATTAATTACTAGTAAAGTGATATTCAAAATATTAAATTAGACGCGCGTCTTGCGAAGTTTTATGTAATCGCAATCTCAGTGAATGGGTTTTAATTAAATAGACAAAATAATTTGGGTTTAATTTATTACGACGTGGTATTATTTACATAAAGTTATTATAATAAGAGCAAAAATCTTCAGTAAGTTATTTAGAACCGTTCTCAAGCGGTTTGGAAATATGCGCTGCGTTATTCTTGTTTAATGAATAATCTAGTCGATTGATTTTACCTACTCGGAACGTTTTTTGACCAATTACAGGAAGAAAGATATTTCGGTGTTATTATAAAGAAAAAAGTTTGCCAAAAATAACAATTTGTTAAGACAAATAATATTAAGATTAAGAGACAATCGTTAATTTGGCAAATACTGTATGTGGGAAGACTTAGCAAAAGCATAAAATGCAATGTAAGTAATGTTATAAGAATGCAGGACGACAAATCAGCTTCTCGAACGTTAAAAATTTATTATTCGTTTTCAAAAAGTTTACTCTATCTAAATGTTGACTATGCAAATTAATTTTTTAATTCGATAATAAACTTAATACTACAAAGCATCTATTATCCGAGACACTATATGTAATTAAATTAAAATTTAGTCTTTACTGTTGCAGTTCGTTCGCTCTCGAGCAAACCTGAGGTATAGTAGTGGTGAAAAGTAGTAAACAATAACCCACAAATTTTCAATAGGATTTAAGTCAGGACTATTGGATGGCCAGTCCATGACTACTGGAGCATTCTCATCAAGA
>CAJVPJ010000566.1:0-21763 GCA_910592205.1 Paraglomus occultum | reverse complement strand
CGCGTTTATATACAGATTCCATACCGGATGGACAGACACCGCACACGGTCACGTTGTGTATGTATGATGATCTTGTTGACATTTCTAGACCCGGAGACAAGTAAGTCAAAGTGGATTAAGGGTTAATATACAACGTATAAATTAGTAAATAGACACAAGCAGTCGAAATGACAATGACTTAC
Organism: Paraglomus occultum; assembly: GCA_910592205.1. Taxonomy (NCBI): domain Eukaryota; kingdom Fungi; phylum Glomeromycota; class Glomeromycetes; order Paraglomerales; family Paraglomeraceae; genus Paraglomus; species Paraglomus occultum. The sequence goes on along the minus strand of CAJVPJ010000566.1, from coordinate 21,581 downwards.
AATGATAATGACACGTGTAATCAATGCATCCCAATAGACTCGAAATTACTGGCGTCTTCCGGTCAACACCGATCAGAGTCAATCCGCGCCATAGAAACGTCAAGTCGTTATTCAAGACATATATCGACGTGGTACATATTCGCAAATCGGATAAACGTAGAATCGCTGCCGATAGGATATCTCTTGAAGATACAGATGTGACGTATGTACATTCAGCATGTTGAATGGCCTAATGATTCGTAATGACAACAACACTAAAATCGCAATACACACAGGTATGACGAAAGCGATGAAATACACACTGTTGCTGAGGGGGATGAGGCTCGACTAATCGAGTTGTCTCGTCGATCTGATTTGTATGAACTGTTGTCACGATCATTGGGTGAGCATTAAGAATAGTAAATCAAGTATCATATCTACCGCTAATAATCTGTTATTGATTACATTGACGTATAGCTCCTAGTATCTATGAAATGGATGATGTGAAGAAGGGCATATTATTACAACTATTTGGTGGGCACAATAAAGTATTTAGAAGGACGGCAGCACCACGATATAGAGGTGATATTAACATATTATTGGTGGGCGACCCTGGCACGAGTAAATCACAGTTGTTGCAGGTATGTCGTCATTCTAACTGCTAGATTTTGCATAAGCACGCAAATTAATTTACTTGTATGATAGTATGTGCATAAGATTGCATCACGTGGTGTATATACGTCTGGTAAAGGATCTTCAGCTGTGGGATTGACAGCATATGTTTCACGTGATCCGGATACTAGGCAACTGGTATTAGAAAGGTATATTTTCACGCAATTCTTGGCCCTGCTGTCAAACGCAAAATTTCTTTCTGTACTCATCAAGTATTGTATTAGTGGTGCATTGGTGCTCAGCGATGGCGGCGTCTGTTGTATTGATGAATTCGATAAAATGTCTGAAGCAACTAGATCGGTACTTCATGAGGTTATGGTATGTAAAAGCCGGTCGATTTGATCCACTGTCATTATAATCTACAAACATGAGTGTTATTTATATATAACAATAGGAACAACAAACCGTGTCCGTTGCTAAAGCTGGTATAATCACGACTCTGAATGCCCGAACGTCAATACTTGCATCGGCCAATCCAATACACTCAAAATATAATCCAAAACTATCTATCGTTGAAAATATCCAATTGCCACCCACACTCATGTCGAGGTAATTTGTGTATATTATCCTAACTTGCTATACAGTTTAAACATTCGCATGTTTGTCAACTGATCTTGGTATAGATTTGATCTTATTTACTTGGTTCTCGACAAAGTGGATGAGAATTCGGATAAGCAGCTTGCAAAGCACATAGTGTCCCTATATGTTGAGGACTCACCACAAACAGATGAAAGCAGATTTGTGGTATGTTCCTTCTATCCGCCGCACATTCGTATATTATATGATATTAAGTACCACGCGTTTGATTTCCTTTCTATTGATATAGTCTATTGAGACATTGACAAAGTACATAGCATATGCTCGCAAACACTGCAAACCAAAACTCCGTGTTGACAATAATGAAGCCTACCAAGCGCTCGTTGACGCGTATGTTTCAATGAGGAAATTAGGTGAAAATCCGCGCACTAGCGAAAAGATTATTACGGCGACGACAAGACAGCTCGAATCTATGATCCGATTATCAGAAGCTCACGCGCGAATGAAGTACGTTATTCTTTATTAGGATTTTGCGGTAGTGGATCGAACTATTACATTAACCAATTGCAAAACATTACACTCTTCTCAAAGGTTGGCAGAATATGTCGAATTGGAAGATGTCCAGGAGGCCGCGCGATTACTACGTGAAGCTATCAAACAATACGCGTGGGACCCGGAGACCGGCAAGATAGACATGGATCTGATAAATACTGGACAAGGTACTCACGAAAGACGCATATTGGAAGACATAGGGAATGCTTTGCAAGAACTGCTCAGGAAGAAAGGTGCAGCACGCGCACCGTGGAGAACTCTATTACGCGAATTGAACGAACAATCCGATTTGGTATGTTCTTTTATACTCGGTCACAATAAAGTGATATTTAAATTAATTTGATTTTATTCCTCGTCAATAGGAAATCACTGAGAGACAGTTCGAGACTGCCGCGAGAACTTTAGAGCAACAGGGTGTTCTTAAGATCACTGGTAATGGAGCTGAGCGTACTATCACCCACGTAACGGCATATATACAATAGTTTTGACCATTATGCCGGCTTATAAAATTGTTGTATTAATTATTTGACGTCAGTAAAAATAAAGCAGAGTAGTTTTTCTGTAATCAATTGAAGAGGAACTATAAAAGCTGTTTGTTCTACATAATAATTTGACACGTGGATTTAGACGCCATATTTTCACAATTATTATATGACGTCACATTTGATTCAGTCAGTCATCGAAGAGATTAGTACCTGCAAATAACGGTTGCCATGCCCAGATGTATAAAACAGGAAATTTTTCAAAATTATCCTATTATGTCATTTAAAGTATGCAAGGTATGTAATGCAATAGATGATAATGATCAAACCAGCCTTACAAACACATGTGTATATATTATGTAGCTAACAAAGAAAACTGTGTACATATCAACATGGGAATGGAGATAAAAAAACGAACAAATCAAGTTTGCCTTTTCAATTTCGTTGCCAGTGATGGTAAAATTGCAAACATTCATTCAGAATGACTTGGTGAGAATTTTGCGTCTAAAAATAAATTATTGTTTAAAAAAACCATGGAATTAGTATACCTTGATATTAATGTCTGTAAAATAGTCAATTAATCCCGAAAACATTACTTTAATGTCTGTAAATATGCTTGTGCTTTTTTGTTATCAAAAATGACTTGTCATGTTGGGGTCCATTTTTCGACTGTTGACATTTATCTAACCTATTTTGGCACATAGAGAAATGGTTTGTTGAAAACCATCTCGTACTACAATGAATTGGCTGAGCCACTTCTTTAAAGTATAATGGGGAAGAAAGAAGGAGAGAGAGAGGGGGGGGGTTTGGGGTAGTGAGTGGAGTAGATTTGAAAAGGTTCGGGGTAGTGAGTGGAGTAGACTTGAAAAAAGTTTCAAGTTAACATAATGACAAACGGAAACAGATGAGAAAATAATGCAGTATGTTGTGTACAGCAGGGTATGGAATGGAACAGTAAGAAAAAAAATTTTAATGTTTATGACAGTAATTGTGCATGCCCATTATGTCGTATGCACCGAGTAAACTAACCCATAATAGATAATTATTTGACGATTGTATTAATTTGCGTCTGCATTTGTTGCTCTCAGCAAATTCATACTTGAATATTATTCCAAGAATGGTCTAACCCCTCTCTCATTCTACCCGGCTTGTCGGTTGAAGAAGGGGGGGGGGGTGATATGAAAGTGAGAGTTTAATTATAGAACGGGTGTATTAAATTTAATATAATAACGATATAATTACTTTCGGTAATGTTATTTTTAATTTTAAAAAAAAATTTTGTTATTTAAACAATCATATATAGCATTTGTTTGTCATTCCTATTTTAGTGCTCGTTTCAATTAATAGCAAATTACAGTTTATTGTTGCCCATTGTGTAAATAATTATTAACTGTTATCTGTCATATCTTGTTTCTTCATACATCAACTGTCAATTACAACAAATGAACGTAATATATACACATAGAAGCACATGCACACGTACACACACCCTCTCCGCGTTCTCATCTTACTGTCCTTTGTGCATCTTTTTCAGATTGCAATTACACGAACGAAGTGCCGAAAGAAGGAAAGTGAGAAATTATAATCTCCTTAAAAGAAGATTTTATAATGGCATTCCTCATAGAAAACTTTAGTCGCACACACACACACACATAACACACACACACACGCACAAGTATAATAATAGAATCGTTTGTTCAGTCGCTTTAATTATCCCCTCTCACTTATTACCAAAGCCAAAACAATATGCACAAATTCCTATTTTCAAATTTTGTTGATGTGTACAGCGTGTGCCGCATGCATCTCGCCTATATATGGGTTCAGATTGTATCGGGCCTTTATATCCGTCGTTGATCCCCAAGTAAGACTGCGAGTAATGGTTGCGAGTGAAGGTTGAACAATAAATATTTTGTAATTGTGGCTGTTAGAATTCGGTAAGGGTCGGCAGAGGGGATAAGGAAAGAAAGTGAGACATGGATAAACGTTGATAATGAATTGTGTAGCTCGATGTACACAATGTAGTAAGAAATACAGATAAGAGCATCTATAGAAATTTCTATTACATTACCGTTACACGCCTGAGCTGTTAGTAAGCAACATTATGCTGTATTAGTTATAGTGTGAATGCAATCCGTTATATTAAGATCATGGGATGGCACCATTAAGGCAGGTAACAAGAACATCTAATCATCATAACCATCATCATCATCGTCATTATTATAACTCTCTCACGGTATGGTTATTTGTCCGAGCAAGGATGGGTATAAATGTGTGTGTATATATAAAGTATCATTTTCAATTGTTTTCTCTTTGGTAATAGCACTAGTCTTTACGTTCTATTCTTTATCATCTATATGGATTGGTTTTCATCGTTTTCTTTGCTTGTTCGATTGGCTGACATCACCATCATTCCCAAACAGGGAATGTAATAATAACAGAGACATTATTAATGACTTGCTAAAAAAGTGACTGATGATAAAAATCGTCATTTTTACGGACAGGTTAATATATTAATCATTTCTTAAATTGTAAAACAGCTAAAAAACGTCCCTTAAATGTAACAATTTTGTGAATAAACTACGTCTTGTAAAACTTGACGTTAGTGGTTGGAACAATAACGGGATCTACAGTATGATATGTGTGTATTTGTACTGTATATGTTGTATATGTTGAATTTGTACGTATATGTTGTATATGTTGAATATGTGTATACGTATATGTGATACATATGTAACCGATAAATGACGTAGATATTGATACAATGTAATAGAATTGACATAATAATCGATAAACATCACAGGATAGTGACAAAATAAGATTCCCTATTAATATGAATAACCGGTTTTTTAATTTAATGCTTAATTCAAACGCAGCTGATTATATAAACCAATTGTCAAAAACGGGACATGTAGTGAGTGGGTTGCCAAAAATACTGATTAACCTGCATTTGTCGATTGATTTCTCCTTTTGGATCAATCGAATAAGCAGGTTGCATCAACCGTAAACACAAAGCATTCGCAGGATATAAATGGAAGCAGTAATGGGGCAATAAGGAAAAAACAGGATTGGGAAAGTGCCATGGTGTGACGTATCTTGGTGATAAGAGAATATGTATGTCTGGGTGAGGTGGTCAGTGAGGTTGGTGGGTTGGTCGGTTGGTCAGTGGGCAAGGCCGTTGCGTTGGCGAGTTGGTCAGTCAGTGAAATAGTCCCGCTCACCCCCACATAAGCATCACTTGTTTGTTTTACTTTTATTCCGTATTTATCACCCACAACAAATAATTATTGTATATCACTCCGGGTTAGGTTACTTGCTATTATCGCTATTATCTATACCGTCCATTTTTGACCGTCTTTATCTGCTATTCGCCAGATTACCATACACAGAATAGCACACATTTCCTATTTCGGTTGCTCATTCCAAATTAAGTCTTCCACTGCAACCACCCCTCAAATTTCATACTCGAACAATTTCATAACTATTTTCATTCCACACACGTTCACCCAACTCATATAGACTCAACCGTCATATAGTCTACGGGAGCATTCCTGTTCACACTGAACAATACGAGAACGTAAGTATGTCCGTACTTTTACTAGCCGAAAAAACCCCCCATAACAATGTCATAGAATTTGTCAATATAATGTTCTAAAACATATCACATATCATTGTAACATATTACGCGATATTCCCCAACGCTACAATTACACCCCCACCTAGCAACCGCGCATTTACACCCACAAAGCGTTCTTATCTTCTCTACAGACGTCTCAACGCCTGCACCATACCCCATAACTGCATACTCAGCGCATACCCGTCTGTACAATATAATGTCGGTTATGTGTTAACTAACCCACGTTTCTAAAAAGGTATGCTCGCATACTCATTCGTTCTGCCACATAACTGCTATCAAGGCAACTACTCACATTATCATTACATCCATACTTAGGGCAAATGAATACAGACCAAAACTTACCTACACAAATATTCATCACATCTAATACCTCTCGTCGAACATCAATGTCATTGTCATCCATACTCAACGCAGAAGCATCGACAGGCGCATCCAAAGACAATTACGATAGCACTTGGCGTCGATTCTCAGCACCCGATATAGCCACCTCTCACTCATCTTCCATGACTTCGTCCACTACCGCTTCATCCCCATCTTCGTCTTCCGACCTGACCATAATAAATTACTATCAACCTCGCCCAAAAGCTGACCAATCTGTAATGACACCGCCACATACTCCGGGGCTCAAATCTCCAACAAGCTTTGGGTTTCCATCGAATGCGGATGATGCGGAGGGAACAGGCCAAAAGGACTCTAGAGGCCACATGAGACGGAGATCATTACCCCAACCACAGCGCCGTCAACATACCATACAGTTCCAACAAAAAGTAAGAAGGAAGAGGACCACGCCTGAACAACTGGAAGATCTGCTGGCAATGTTTCAACAAACTGATACACCCAATTATGAAATTAGAGAGAGTTTGGCCAAGAAACTGGGAATGACTAACAGAGAAGTTCAGGTAAGGGGGGTGACTGAATCGATAAATGTTTTGTCATAATTGCGATATATTCAACATATAACATTCAATTCCCGACCTTCAGGTATGGTTTCAAAACCGCCGTGCAAAGACGAATCGTGCGAAATCAAACGACAACTCCAGCCCATACCAACACCACCGCTTTCTGCATCACCACGCGATCTCTCCATCTCAAGCTGGAAGTAGCGGACACGCGTCTTCCCCTTCGACTCATCATGGTGGATACACGTTCGTGCCAATGTTCACCAACGGTTCTCCTTCGTCTTCATCCACAAAAGGCCGAAGCGCGAGGAGACATTCGTATCAACACCCGGGAACTGCAGTTGGAAAAAGAGTTGGAAACAGACCGAGAGCAACAACGATTAGTGGTGTTATGCCAGTCGTCGAAAATAGAAGGAACGAAATAGGAGTCAATAGTATCGAGAATGCAGCAAGAATGCAAATGCAGAGAAGCAACCAGCAATTGCAGTACAACAATAATAACGACCAATTTTCGCAGGGTATGCAGCAACAGCAACTACACCAAGGAAAGATTTCTATAACGCCAATCAAGATTCTCCCACTTACTGCGGCCAATTCACAACCGACCTCTCCGTCCCTTGCGTTCGCTTCTCTATATGCCCAACCGTCTCCGCAATCACATCCCACAACTCCACCACGTCATCTTCATCCGTCAATGAATCTTCCTTATTCGTCATTTCCGCAACTATACGCACCAACCACTAACACCACCACTGCCGCCGCTTCAACTCAGCTTCCTCCAATCTCTCCGATCTCACCTGTAACGCCCGATTCACCATTCACTTCGAGCGACGTTGCAATGCCTCTCTTGCCCCGTCCGAGACAACCGAGTGACGGCCAGTGTAATTCGGGTGTCGTTTTACCTTCGTTCAAAGATATTGCTAATGGATATTGTGAGACCCCAGGAGATGGATCGAAAACAGAGACTATGGTGTTGGAGGGATACGAGGATGATTTGTCGAATGCAAGAGATGGTATTGACGTGCTAGCCACGGCCGCAAAATATTTGTTAGATCGCGAACAACTAAAAGGCAAAAGGCAAAATCTTGCACAGGATAAAGATGGCGGCGACGGTGATGGCCGTGAGGTGTCTGAGCGATTTGAAGGCGATGACAACGAAAGTGGTGTTAATAGTAATGGTGATAGCAATGGTGATAGCAATGATGATAGCAATGATGATAGCAGTGGTGATAAAGTAGCAGGAAGCGAACGTACGGAAGGGGATGCACGGTCAGAAGAGGAAATGGGCGATCGCACAGAGAGTTGTGACGCCGAATGCGCGCTAGCATTGGGAAAGAGGAAACGTCGAGATGACTCTAACGAGAACAACGATGGTGATGATGATGATGGTGCTGACCTAGACGGTCACGATAGTCAAAGCGAAAAGTCGGACATGGTTCGTCTTCCGGATGGCAAACGTCCGTCTAGACCTTGGCTGTTGTGATAATGAAGGTGGATGGGGAGAGTGTTGTTGTTTTCACAAACAAAAAAAAAGACAATCATGATTGAGGGGTGGCTGTTTCATTTGCCTAGAGCGACAAGTGTCTGGTAGTTGAATGTTATTCCTCGCATCTTTTCCCCCTCTTCGCTTGAAATCATATTTAAAGATAAAAAATTTGGTCTATTCTTTTAGTTTTCTATTCCTTTCGGTATCTATTTTTCTCTTCCAAAACGCTGGTTTTTCTCGATATTTAAAAAAAGTTCGCTTATTGCGTACATCATCTTAGACTTGCTTTTACGAATATACAGTTACAATATATAATGTTTTCTTCTTTTATCTCAATCATTATTGTAGTAAGTAAATAGTCCGTTCATGTTATTATATCAACTTTTTACGTTACTGCGTATTATTTTCTTTTCGACAAAACCAAGAAACAATTAGATTTTTGTTTTTAAAAAACTTTGCAGGTAAAAAATTTTTTCTAGATTACCTGCGTTTCTAGCGTTTTATTCTTCCATAAGCTTTTTACGGGTTTTCTTTTTCTTTTCTTTTATTGTGTTGGATTAAACCCCGAGTCGAATCAGATATCGTATCATTTATTGTACTTTCAGATTTCCTTTTTTTTTTCTTTTGTATAAACTTTTTCTTTCTTCTTGATATTTGTAAAATGGAAAATTCTTTCATTGCGTTTGTGTTCGTGTTCGTATTTGTTTATTTTCTTTTTTACAAACCAAAATTCTTTGTTCTGGATGAGAATCTGAATACACCATTTCGAACGGTTTTTATACGCTATATTCTACACAATTCTTGTCCAAATTTCTTGTATTTTCCTGTTGGATGTCTTTCTGTCCCTCTTGTTTTTTTTTTACTTGGTATTTTACTGTTTTCCCTTTTCATTATCCTTCTTTTCCTCATTGTATATAAACTTTTCTTTGTTCAGAGAAAGCTCTTTTTTAAGGTATAAATACATTTTCAGTTTGGATTAAATTATTACCTCTGTAGCAATCACCCTCACCTTTTGTTTTCTTTATATTGTAGACAAACATCAATTTGCTTGATTAGAAAGCAACCTTTTCTTGTTTTTGTGTTTGTATGTTAACTGTTTTTCATTATCGTTCGTCATTTAGATCATTTACATATATGCCCGCTCGTCACCCAATGTTTTTTTTTACTTCTAGCAAGTTTTGGTGACTTCAATGCGGATCACAAGCAAATGGACAATTCCTGAAATAAAAGTTCCGATTATATTTAAAAAATACCACCACGCTCACGTAACAATTACGAATTGGTCAGCAGAGATGACAATACAAAATACTCGGTCAATTTTTATTAGGTTAAAGCACGTTTTTTTATTATATGTAAATGCAATCCCCCAAATCATTATTAACTCTCCGTTTTCTCTCCTGAATCACCGCTACTACTACTGCTCTCGTTTGTCTTATTTTGCTCAGCACGCTAAATATAAAAGATTAAATTAGTTTTAATTCAAGGATGTACGAATTGCCTTGAGACTTCATACCTTCTTATATGCTATTTCGAATAATTTCAGCGAATCAACTTGGAACGCGCTGGTCTTCTCCCTAACATCTTCAGCCTTGATTCCTTCAGTCTGGGCCTTGGCTACTAGTTCACGCAATTCTTTAATTTTGCCCCGGAATGTCTCTACTTCTTTAGGATCAAGCTGGTCTTTGAATTCATTAAGGTTTTTCTCTGTATCGTGTGCGATAGTATCAGCTGCGTTGGTTGCTTCTATTAACTCTCTTCGTTCACGATCACTATCAGCGTGTTGTTCGGCTTCGAGGATCATGTTTTCGATTTCATCTTTGCTTAGACCAGATGAAGCAGCAATTGTAACTTGACGTATACGAAAATCAGACACAATTGATTAATAGACTAATTAATATACAACAACCAATATTAAAAGCACGTGTTGGCTGCAATTTAACCGACACCAGCATCCCCGCTCTCATGCTTACTCGACTGATCTTTTCCGGTAGCCTTATCTGAAGCAGAAACATTGACAATCCCATCGGCATCTATGTCAAATGTAACTTCAATTTGTGGTACTCCCTTTGGTGCAGGCGGAATTCCCGTCAATTGGAAGTTCCCTAACAATTTGTTATCCTTCACCAATTCACGTTCTCCCTGGAATACTTTAATATCGACTGTAGTTTGTCCGTCTGCAGCAGTAGAGAATGCCTGAGACTTTTTCGTGGGAATGGTAGTGTTTCGGTTAATTAATCGAGTGAAAACACCACCAAGGGTTTCTATTCCAAGAGATAGAGGCGTCACGTCCAAGAGAAGGATATCAGTCACTTCACCAGCTAAAACGCCGCCCTACGTTATAGCGAATCCAGTTTGCAGAAAGTTAGTTAATTTTTGGCGTAAATGAATTATGGGATTACCATCTGAACTTCTCTCTAAACTTTGTTACCTGAATAGCAGCACCAATTGCAACAGCCTCATCAGGATTAACAGCCTTCGACGGCTCTTTGTTAAAAAGCCCTCTAACTGTTTCAATAACCTTTGGCATCCTAGTCATACCACCAACAAGTATAACCTCGTTTATATCTTTTGTAGCGACATTAGCGTCCTTCATTGCTGACTTGCATGGTTCAATGGTCTTATCAATAAAAGACTTTGTTAAGGATTCAAAGGTCGCACGGGTAAGTTTCATATTAATGTGTTTCGGTCCTGTCGCATCAGCTGTAATGAATGGGAGATTTATTTCGGTCTATCCGGAAATATTAGTATAAACAAAAAGAAATAATTTGAACAAAGTCTCAGTGTAAAAAATCTTACTTGAAGAGTGGACGAGAGTTCAATTTTGGCTTTCTCAGCTGCTTCGCGGATACGCTGAATTGCTATACGGTCTGGCGATAAATCTATTCCTGACTACAAGTCGCAATAAAGCAAGATACATTGATTTCTTAATTGATTCCCAAGCTTTCGCCGTGGATACAGAACTCCAAGTAAATGTTCAAAGACCATACCTCCTTCTTGAACGCGTCAACCAGATATTTGACTAATGCAATGTCAAAGTCTTCGCCACCCAAATGGGTGTTTCCGTTAGTTGACTTTACTTCGAACACACCCTTCTGGATTTCCAAAATACTGATATCAAAAGTCCCGCCACCAAGATCATAAACCGCGACGACTTTGTCGCCGGCTTTATCAAGGCCATAAGCAAGCGCCGCTGCAGTTGGTTCGTTTATGACACGTAAGACATTAAGACCAGCGATTTGGCCAGCATCTTTCGTAGCTTGTCGCTGTGAATCGTTAAAGTAGGCTGGGACAGTAATTACTGTAATTGGATTGAATGAGTGAGGATTCCGGGCTTCTTATTATAACATGACAAATGTAGGAAGAGACTACAGACAGCTTACCAGCATTGCTAACAGGTTTACCGAGATAGGATTCTAGGGTATAGAAAGTTCAATTTATGTCAACGCGTGTTGGTAAGGCATATTATCACAATCTCATGCAATACTCGATTCTCGCGCTTAATCTATCCGAGTCTTCTTTCCTTTGATCAATCTACCTGCAGTCTCTTTCATCTTTCCAGCGACAAATGCCCCCATCTGAGCTGGACTATATTTTTTGCCTCGTGACGCTAACCACGCATCACCGTTGGTGTGTTCAATAATTTGATAAGGGACTTGTTTAATATCTTGTTGAACTTCCGCGTCTTTAAACTTTCGGCCAATCAAACGTTTTGTGGCAAAAAAAGTATTCTCTGGATTTACTACAGCCTACGAGTGTTTGTTATTTAAGAAGAGAAACATCATGTGATTTAATTTGATTAATTTGTAAACCTACGCTACGGAATAGTCATGTACACCAATCAAACTCCCTGCTTACATACCTGTCTTTTTGCCGGTAAGCCAACTAACAATTCGCCATCTTTTGAAAATGCAACAACGGATGGTGTCGTTCTTCCTCCTTCGCTGTTTTCAATAACACGTGGTGTTTTGCCTTCCATTGTAGCCACACAACTATTTGTCGTTCCTAAATCGATACCGATTACATGGCCTTGAACTTTTGAGCTATGAAATGACGAATAGTTAAGATATATGTAATCAGAACAACTCAAAAAAAATATTTGCAATATCAAAAAAAAAACGGTGAGTTAAAGTAGATCAATCTATTCTTGAAAACGCCAAGCAGTAAAAATCATTTATTTGTCACGCAATTTACCTATATGCTCGCAAGCCGAATTTGAATGCTTCATTTCTTAGAGACTAATAAATCAAACGGCACATGTAATGAATAAGATTTTGGTCAACAAATTCGATCATTTACGAAAAAATTTTGTGATAGGATTTATGGCCAAACAGGTAGTTCGAGAACGTACGGCATTTCTTATGTGGTTAAAAGTTCCTATTGACGCGTGATTTCTTGCCACATATTGTCCGAGTCGTAATAATGACATTATGATATTGTATTTATGAGAAAGCTAAAAAACTTTTCTTTATGTGAGAGATCGAGAATAAAAATTGGAGAGTTAAGAGCAAAAAAGAAAGATTTCCCGCGAGAGGGAAAAAATTTTTTGGGTTCAGATCGAAAAGCAGGGAATAAAATCTGTAATCTGTGTGTCACGTGAAATCAGAAAGATCCAAATCGGAAAGTAGTACACATATTTATATTTATGTACACTTGTCTTGTCATTTATTGCTTTCTTTACAGTTTTAGTTTCCTCTATTGCGCCTCATGACGGAACAATCTAGTCAATTCGAGTCATTGCCCCTAACAGAGCATGATCTTGGAATCCAACGGCGCCGTGGCGGCGGATCAACAACCTCAGAAGTGTCAACTTCAGCTTCGTCACCGGGAATCCATTGGGATCCTAAAATGGAGATCGCCCTCTTCCACGCTGTTATGAAGAATAAACCTGTGGGTACGGTACGGAGTTACTTTTGGTCTATCCGAGTAGTCTGATTAGGCTAACTTTTTATGTGTATGTTCCTTCCTCAAGGCATGCACAAGCATTTCCGCATGCTTAATATACACAGAGACTTTAATGCAAACAGCCCAGTAAAGCTTACAATACCCGAACTTTGGGAGAGATTATCTCAGTATTTTGCTTTGGATTTGTTAGACGATATGGTGAAGATATAACTCGGATATAGTGAGGACGCTACATTAAAATATCTCTGATTCGAATCTATTAACATGCTTTTATATCTCACACCAAGGAGTACGAGTACGAGGACGAGGATAATGAAACCAATTCGCTAACCGAATTCAGTTTACCAAATGAAGAATATGATCATCTTATACCAGATCAGAGAAAACCATCCATGTCAAGTGGGAGCACACCACCACCAATACAGATGAGGCCTGGTAGGAGGCGTGACTCTTCCCCGACACCCTCCAGTACGCCTTCCTCAGTAACAACGCCCGAAACAGAAGGTCGAGATGTTTTTATCTTTGTCCACGCCTGGTAGTATTTTAACCATACTTGTTCATAATGCTTCCGATCTTGCTGTTAATCAGAGGCCGCAACAAGGAAGCCAAAGCGTCCAACGCGTGCTCCAAAGAAATCAGAACTAAACGAACCACCCACACCAACGAGGGTGGCTGCACGTCGTGGCCGTGGCCGACGTCCATCAGATACTTCGGCTAATGCGGCTACGACTACCGGTCCGACGTCTGGAGGTGTGCCTAAGCGTGGTCGGGGTAAAAAGGTTGGCCGATGATATTATTTAGAAATGTCTATTTGAGCAAAGGGTTGTAAACCTTTTAAAACTTGAGAGTCAGAACTTATATAAAAACATTTACGAAACATGGAAAGATTCCACTGTTAACATGTTTTTTTGTCGTCGATTCTGTGTTATCGTCACACTTTTAATACTTTTTCTTTAATCTTGTAATTTTTTTTGGACAACCATTAGTAAACAATAGCTGTTCCTAAACGTGGGTCATGCTGAGCCTGTGTACGCCATATGACTCGATCGGTATTACGCAATCGAGACAATTATTCCAGCGCTTTGCTTTCTCTGTAAAACGATATATTGCACCTCGTGTGGAGTAATCTGATCGTATTTATAAACGTCGTTACCTTTACGTTAAGGTTTGGTAGTTTGTCTATTTATTACCAGAGAATTGATAATGGAATGGGGAAGAGAAGTTGGAGTTTTGTGAGGCTATGTCGAAATAAAAATACACTTCTGTGTCTATTTTCAGAAATTTAATCAACGGGTCCCAGTTTAATTGAACCATTGCCCTGTCATACAAAACTCGGGTATTTTCATTCAAATCGTTATCAATACTGTTTAGTATTCTCACGTTTTACATTGACGTATTTAAAGTAAACCGAATAAATAAAACTGTTATCCAAAGAGAATGTTTTCGATAGGGGAACACTTCAAAAATATGGGGGAAATCTCTGAGACATGAAGATCCAAATCCGAACATGGATGATTGCTAAACATCTCATGTTATGGGCGTTTAGCTAGTATAATTTTCAAGCAATGACTTTAATACTAGAATGTAATCAAATTGTGTCATTTAGCATTATGGTAACCAGATCATTTATTTCCAAAACTGACAAAGAAATGTCGTAGAATACAATTATTTAATTGGCGGAGGCATATTCACTAGATACGAGAGTGTGGCGATTGTCGACCAAGGGTAATCATATTCTTCCTAACACTGTATATAAAAAAGTGTCTTATTATTATGGAAGAAAATAATGAAACAAAAACAGACGCTAAATATCCACTAGTTAAATCGATACTGCCATTGTTTTCATTAATAAGCGGTCTCGTCACCACAACGTGAAATCTAATACTAAGACATATTTTCTATAAGTGGTTTAACAGGAGATTCAGGTTTTTTGTTCACTATCACCAAACAATTTAACCCAGGCCTGCTGCTGCTTCTTTTCTTATGGGATTCTGAATCTCCATAACGACGTATATTAGTTTAGACAGTTCCAATGGGAAGCAACTTAATCGCCCTTGCGAAGGCCAATTGTCGCTGTTAGTTAGTTTGCAATTCTTATTATTTGATTCTCTGGTATAGCACGCCCGAAAAGGAAGATATTATTAAAAAGGAGAAGTTTAATAATGCATAAATTATGTGGACATGCACGACACATTGCGATTGTTATCGGGCATCACTTCATTGGATGTAACGTGTTACACTAATATTTCAATGCCGAGAAACTTCAAAGTGGACGTTGTTGCTATTACAAAGTGAATTTTTACCAAGTAATGAATCAATTCGAGTCGTATCGAGATGCAGCTGAACAAGGAGATGCCAGCGCTCAGTATAATCTTGCCATATGCTACCATAATGGAATTGGCGTAAAAGCAGATGAACTAAAAGCAGTCGAGTATTACCAAAAAGCAGCCGAACAAGGTTTTGCCATGGCTCAATATAATCTTGCTATAGCTCATAGTCATGGAGTTGGGGTAGAAAAAAGTGAACGAAAGGCGTTTGAACTATATCAAAAGGCAGCCGAACAAGGATATGCCGATGCTCAACTTAACCTTGGTTTATATTATGCAAAGGGAATTGGAGTAGAAAAAGATGAACGGAAAGCAGTTGAATGGTATCAAGAAGCAGCTGAACAAGGAGATTCCTGGGCTCAGCATAACCTTGCTGTATGTTATGCAGACGGAATTGGGATAGAAAAAGATGAACAAAAAGCAGCTAAATTATATCAAGAAGCAGCCGAACAAGGATACCCTGGTGCTCAACATAATCTTGCGGTATTTTATGAAAATGGAACCGGAGTAGAAAAAAATGAACGAAAAGCAGTTGAATGGTATAAAGAAGCCGCTGAACAAGGACATCCTGGTGCTCAGCATAATCTTGCCGAGTGTTATGCACATGGGACTGGAATAAGAAAAGATGAGCAGCAAGCAATCAAATGGTATAAAAAAGCAGCTGAACAAGGAAACGTCAGCTCTCAAACTAGACTTGCTCTACATTATAAAAATGGTAGTGGGGTAGAAAAAGATGAACAAAAAGCGATCGAGTTGTTTCAAAAAGCTGCTATTCAAGGATGTCCCATGGCTCAATATAACCTTGCTATATGTTATGAAGAAGGAACAGGAGTAGAAAAAGATGAACAAAAAGCAGCTGAATTATATGAAATTGCAGTAAATCAAGCACATATGTCAGTAAAATTTGAAAATGGTAAATATTATGGTCAAATTGCTGGATTTAATTTTGACATCAAATCTATAGTCAACTTGTATCAAGCAGCAGCCAAAAAAGGTAATACTTATGCACAATATATTCTTGGCCTGCATTATGAATATGGAATTGGGGTAAATGTAGACATTCAAAAGGCACATGAACTATATGGAAAAGCAGCTGAACAAGGATATACTAAAACACATAATAAGGTGTATCCTTTTTTGAAAACAGAAGAGAGAAAAGATTGAACACATAAAGATGTTAAAAACAGTGAGTAAATTTAAGCAATAAATATAAAATATTAATACACCAAACATGTAATCTTTCATACTGCAGTAATGTTGAAGAAAAGATCTTAGCTATTCATTTTGAACATAAACAGCAAGTATAATATATAATAAAAAGTTTATAATGTTCTGTTTATTTCTCCGGTAGTACACTACTATGTTCTTCTTAGACCCAACACCAGTTAATGAATTTCTAATTTTACTAATAACCATTGCTAACGCCGTGAAAAATTTTCTTGAAAACTATGCCGAAATTCATAAATTACCCAGTCCTGGTAGAGGTGTCAATCGCATTACTCAATCGCTTACACTATTGGAAACGAGTTACAAATCAGTCTATCGTGATTTTATTGCAGGTCTCGGAAACGGTAGTACATTGAAGTTGTTAAAATATGATGCGTTTCGCAAGTTATGGCACCAATTAACGCCTTATATTCAAATCATGAGTCCAAAAACGGATTTATGTGACACATGCCAACATTTTCGGAATGACTTACAGTATAATGCTTAGAAGCGAAAAATTTACTAAAAAATTTCAAAGAACATTTAGTTAAGGCTAAATTAGAGAGAAACTATTACGACAAAAATACGAAATTTGCAGAAGAACAAAGAAAATTAGTAGATAAGCAGTTTATAATAAGAGGTAAAGCTGATTATTGTACCGTTGACGTTACAGCTATGATTGAGCGAAAAACATTCACGTTCCACATTTCGATCAACAAATAAGTAAAATTTATTATCTCAGTCCATGTAAAGTGCATTTATTTGGTATCCAAGATGAGGCAGTACGCGAACAAATTAATTACGTTCTCGATAAAGACGAAATTATCGGCAAAGGTCCTAATGGTACCCTGAGCATGGTATTCGATGGAATTAAGAAATTGAAAAGTATTTAAGACCAATTGCGATAATGCAGGAGGACAGAATAAAAATAATGCTACCATTTGATTTTACTTGTATTTGTTAATTTGTGGTTATTGCGAATGTATCGAGTTAAATTTTATGGTACCAGGACATACTAAATTCAAATGTGATGGTAGTTTCGGATTGATTAAAAAGCTCTACGGAAAGGCAACAGTAAATTGCGTGGGTCATATTGTTGAGGTTGTGAAAAAATCGAGTACAGCAAGATTAAACAAAGCTCAGTGCTATGAAAACGGCAAAGGTTTCAATATTTAGATCTTAATTCTGTATTTTGAGTGGTTTACAAAAATATCAGCATTTTCTATTTGAAGCAGCTAATCCTGGGGCTGTCAAAGCCCATCTGGTTGTTAATAGTTCGTATACTGAATTTAAGCTATTGAAAACCAGAAAAGCAAGTGTTTCCAAAATTACCAAAGAGATTAAGTCTTTTTCTATTTTGGTTCTAACTCCGCCTCTTTTGGATTATAAAGGCAAGAATATCTTTATCATAATATTCGCCCATTCGTTAGAGATGAATTCAAGGATATTACTTGTTCCAAACCAATCTATACTGATAATGAATAAAAATATACAGTCAACCGCAAATTTTTTACTTTATTGTTTATTGGTTTTCGTTTGTTTCTATTAAATCTTTATATTTAATCTTTTAATAATATTAATTATTAAAATATATAATATAGGAATTAAAATCATGGCATTCAATAAAAATAATATTAACACCGAAAATGAGGCGAAAGAATATTCAAATTATCATGGAGGAACTCTTAAACCTGAAGAAAAGGTTATCTTTGATAGTAATCTTTTAAAACCAAACGGCGCTTTGGATAAAACACTCCTTCAAGATACTGCTCAGTTATTAAACGATTAAAGAAAAGCCAGAGAAAAAATAAAGAAGGAAAAAATGGGTTTAATAATATTAATATAGAGTATGGGGATATGCAACATCAACATGTGACTTGTCATAGGAGCGATTGATTTCAAAACGAGAATTTCATATATAAACTTTCCCATGACTATCAATACTAAAGCCGATTGCTTTTCTTCAAAACAGCACCGATATCGAGATTACAGGATAATACACTTTGCCCAACTCCACAAGGCGCGTTCAACGTTCTCATATTTTGAGGGCCGATTACGCTTCAACTGAACAGTATTCATCAGAATTCGTTACATGCCACTTTTTCTTTTGCTATTAAGATTGCGGAGACGAATTTTCCCTTGATTCTATACTTGATGCAAGTTCGCCATTCGTTGGTGTAGGCTTTTTCTCCTTGTCAAGACATAGTTGACGTTTCTGTGCATTTTATTCTTTTAGATATGTCAAGTGTTAAATCATATTAATATTCCTCCCATCCTATTGGCTGAATCCATATTTCCATTATAATGCGATTAGTTGTGTTATAGACGATTCATAAAAAATTCCATTATAGCTAATAACGCGATTTACTATAAAAATCTATTATAACAAGCAATTTTTAATATTAAAAAATAGTGTTCTAAAAAAATTTCTCTTTATAATGCGAACATAGTCCTATTATAACGAGCTTTGACTGTATATGCCCCGATGGTATGACGACATGGTCGTTCGAGTTACACAAGGTTACTTTGCAGTTGACTGTCCTGCAATTACTTTGCGTCTTTAACAATGTCTCAAATAGCAAACAATTCGTACAAAGACTGGCTGCACGCAAGCATTCAAGATGGTTCAATCAGTTGCTGTCCAGAATGGGATATAGCATTAGACCTCAAACATATTGGTATTGGAGGATATGGAGTGGTGTATAAGGCGACGGTAAGGCCAGGCAGCAGTTTCGAATTTACTACCAGGACGATGCTAGGCGAGTGGCACAATCATTCCTCTGGCATGCCAGTTGCTGTGAAAATTCTACATTCAGACAAACATGGGAATTGTGAAGAAGATTTGTACCGACAATTCGTCAAAGAGGTGTTTATATTTTCTGTTACGCTCGTTAAGTTTATATTTAGGCTTAGATTAATTATTGGCATAAATTCATGCGCTAGTTAAAACACCACAAGGAAGCGAACAACCATCCTAACATTATTCGCTTTTTAGGTTTATACAAAGGTTTGTTTATGATTATAGTTTATTGACTTCATACCGAGATGATCTTTCAATCTCATTCTACTTTTTACACATAATAATAAACAGACAAAGACAATAGCTATCATATGATCTTTGAACTGGCCGACGGTGGAAGCTTACGCAAACACTTAGAGCAATACTTTAAAGATTTGACTTGGAAAGACAAATACAAGTTGGGCTTAGAAATTACCAATGGATTGAAATATTTACATGAACTTGACATTATTCACAAGGATTTGGTATTTATTGCACATATTAATTGTATTGCTTGAATTCACACTCAACATTTAAGCTAACGGCATACGTTTATGTATCTAGTCTTCCAGTAACATTCTTATTAAATCAGGTGTCGCAAAAATAACTGACTTTGGCTTATCAAGTGTCTTGAAACAAGCAATGTCTAAGTCACATGGCAATGGTGCACCAGCATACAAGGATCCGGCATCTTTAAACAACAGTTTGTATGAACGTGGAAAGAAGTCTGATATATTTAGTCTTGGAGTAATACTGTGGGAATTATCTACTGGGCAAATTCCGTGTGGTGGATGCACAGAAGTTTTTCAAATTATTATATGCAGAGTTAATGGTTTTCGTGATTCTCCATTTCCTGGAACATCCAAAGAGTATGTTAATCTGTACTCAGAATGTTGGGATGAAGACCCTGGTCGGCGGCCATGTTGTGAAACTGCTTATAAGAGGTTGAAATGTTATGATGAATTGAATAATCTTAATGAATTATTAAAGATTGAACCAAATGATGCATGGGCATTAAGTAGAAGGGGAGATGTCTATAAATCACTAAAACGATATGATGATGCATTAATAGATCTCAACAAATCACTAGAGATTGAGCCAAATAATGCATGGGCATTGAGTACAAGGGGAGATGTCTATAAATTACTAAAACAACATGATAATGCATTAATAGATCTCAACAAATCATTGGCGTTTGAACCAAATGATGCATGGACATTGAGTACAAGGGGAGATGTCTATAAATTACTAAAACGATATGACAATGCATTAATAGATCTCAACAAATCATTGGAAATTGAACCAAATAATGCACGGGCATTGAAAATAAGGGGAGATGTCTATAAATTACTAAAACAATGTGACAATGCATTAATAGATCTCAACAAATCACTAGAGATTGAGCCAAATAATGCATGGGCATTAAGTAGAAGGGGAGAGGTCTATAAATTACTAGACCAATATGACAATGCATTAATAGATCTCAACAAATCATTGGATATTGAACCAAATAATGCAGATGCATTGAGTGAAAGGGCTAACACGTATGGTATGCTTGAACAGTATGACAATGCATTGAATGATGTTAACAAAGCATTGGAAATTGAACAAAATAATGCTTATGCATTGGCCATAAGAGGAGACATCTACAATGATCTCAAATGGTATGATCATGCATTAAGTGATCTTAATAAAGCATTGGAGCTTGAACCAGACAATGCATTTGCATTGAGTGTGAGAGGGCATATTTATTGTAATCTTAAACAATATGGCAATGCATTAAGTGATCTCAACAAGTCATTGGATATTGATCCTGATAAAAAAGAGACATTAATGTATAGGGGTAAGACATATTACATGCTCAAACAGTACCATAATGCATTACTTGATTTAAACAAGTCATTAGAGATTGATCATGATTTAGTTGATGCATTGACAATAAGGGGAAACCTCTATCTTGATCTAGGACAATATGATAGTTCATTGATTGATCTCAACAAATCATTAGAGATAAAACCAAATAATGCACATGCATTGAAAATACGGGGTACTGTTTGTTTCCATCTTGGACTATATCATATTGCATTGGCTGATCTCAACAAGTCATTGGAAATTGAACCAAATGA
>CAJVPJ010000565.1:0-21791 GCA_910592205.1 Paraglomus occultum | reverse complement strand
AAGGGCATCTTATAATAACATTAGAGGATATCAATGGAAACAAAGAGAACGAAGACTTTTAATAAAACTTTTATTATTACGTGTTATTATGTAATAAACTGTTTGTGGGGGGAGGGTTATGTGGCTAATAGTGGTAATCAGGGGGTGCTTATTCACGAGAGGATACAGTACTCAACTTTCTGTTTGAATTCTTGAAGAACCTACTGATCGAGATAAAACCATATTAATATGTGTTTATTTGTCATAACTTGCATACATTCTGTGTGTCCTTCATTAAGCATAAGTGAATCTCTAGATACATTTTTTTGAAAACTATGTAAAACAGTTTCAACACAAATTGAATCCATATTAATATTTACTTTATATTATATATTATTGAATGTGTTGGTCTACAGCAATGACAGTCATGAATCTAAACAGACTCTTAAGATCTAAGCTGGAGATTGATAAAACTGTGTTAAAAATATGTCAAATTTTGAAAATACAGAACAAAGAAGTCAACCATAACAGCAATTCAATTTGGGAAATGAATTAAGTTAATCATGATTGAATGTTAGATATTCTAATGGTAATGGATGGCTTTTTGAGATAATAGTTAATTTTGTCAATACTTTTTGTGTGGTTATATTAAAATTATCAAGTACAAGTGGTAAAAAATCCATGTGTTTATTAACAATCTTTCAAGCTGAGTATAATTTGGTTGCAAATTAAAGGACAGCATCTCAAAAACTATGTGTTTTTTAAATTTATCTTTTTTATTTAATTACAAAAACATAAAAAAATAATTGCAAGTATTTTTTTGAAAATGTCCAGGTCTCCTTGAGAAATTGTTAATATTAATGGTTACATATTTACAAGTTTTAACTTATCACTTTGATGTGTAAAGGTGGATAGAGCACCATCTGAAAGTAGGCTAGTACTAATAACTGACACTTCTAAAATATGTACATACTCATAGTGAGCACAATTTCAATATTAATATGGGCTGCTCATGTTAGAATTCTGATATTAATATCAGAGATCATCCAAATCTAAATCTGCTTCAAATAGAGGTATATTCAATTTAATTTATACTTGATCCCAACAACTTAGGAACAGATATTATAATAATAATAATAATAAGGCATCTTATTATTATTATATAGCTATTTTTAATTCATATGATTATTATTGCTCAATGTCCAACAATTTGTTATTTCAGATCCCTTCTCAGTCAACTTGTTTAAATGAATTGCCATATTGTTTCAGACAATGACATACAATTTCCCTATGCTTTAATGCATATGCATTACCTGGTTTAATTTCCAGTGATTTGTTCAAATCTTGTAATGACTTGTCATATTGCTTGAGCCATAAATAGACAACTCCCCTATTTCTCAAAGCCCATGCATCAAGTGGTTCAATTTCCAATAATCTGTTGAAATCATTTAATGAATTCTCATACTGTTTAAGGTGACGATAGACAACCCCCCTCTGTCTCAATGCATAAGCATTATTAGGTTCAATGTCTAATGATTTGTTGAAATCATTTAATGCATCATCATACTGTTCTTTATCTAGATAGATGGCACCCCTTCTACTCAATGCATATACATCATTTGGTTTAATCTTCAATGAGGTATTAAAATCATTTAATGAATTGTCATATTCTTTTTTATCTAGATAGACAGCTCCTCTTCCATTCAAGGCATATAGATCATTTGGTTCAATCTCTAATGATCTATTGAAATCAGTTAATGCATGGTCATATTGTTCAAGATTACGATAGACAGCTCCTCTGTGTCTCAGTGTCCATGCATTATTAGGCTCAAGCTCTAATGAATTGTTGAAATCAGTTAATGATTCATTATTCTGATTTTGATCTAGATAAATAGCTCCCCTTCTACTCAATGCCCATGCATTATTTGGCTCAATCTCCAACAATTTGTTGAAATCTATTAATGAATCAGCATACTGTTTCAGGTCTTGATAGACAGCTCCTCTATGTCTCAATGCCCATGTATCATTTGGTTCAATTTCCAATAACTTGCTGAAATCATTTAATGCGTTGTGATATTGCTTTAGTTCTAGATAGACAGCTCCCCTATGTCTCAATGCCCATACATCATTTGGCTCAATATCCAGTGATTTGTTGAAATCTGTTAACGAGTCCTCATACTGCTTTAGGTCTAGATAAATAGCTCCTCTATGCCTCAGCGCATATACATTATCTGGTTCAATTTCCAGCGATTTGTTGAAATCGTTGAGCGCATTTTCATACTGATTTAGACTGTGATCAACAGTGTTATGTCTCAACGTACACGCGTCGTTTGGTTCAATCTCTAATGATTTATCAAACTCATTTAATGAATTGTCATACTGTGTAAGATTGCTTCTCGTCTGTCTCAAAGTATATGCATTATCTAGTACTAGTGAACTGTCATATTGTTTGAGACATAAATAGACTGCTGCTCTATTCCTCAATGCCCAAGCGTCATTCGGTTCAATCTCCAAGGATTTGTTGAAATCATTTAATGCATCACAATATTTCAGCCTCTCATAAACATTTTCGATAAAAGGCCGCTTGTTTGGATCTTGATCCCAACATTCTGAATATAGTTTAATATATTCTTCAGGCGTCCCGGGAAATGAGGGATCGCGACGACCATCGTTTCTATACATAATAATTTTAGCACTATCGGTACGTCCTTCACATGGATATTCTGCGCTAGAGATTTCCCAGAGTATTACTCCAAGACTAAAGATATCCGATTTCTTACCGCGTCTATAATGCTCATCTTTAAAAGATATTGGATCTCTGTATGCTGGAGCACCGTATCCATGTGATTTGGACATTATTTGCTTCAAAATGCTAGATAAACCAAAGTCGGTTATCTTTGCAACACCTGATTGAATAAGAATATTACTGGAAGACTAAATAAAAACGTAACACGTGTAAATCAACTTAAATTAATAATGTGCATCCATCAGGAAATTGGAGAAATGAGATAATTACCAAATCCTTGTGAATGATATCAAGTTCATGCAAATATTTTAACCCATTGGCAATACCTAAGGCTAACTTGTATTTGTCTTTCCAAGTCAAGTCAACGAAGTGTTTCTCCAAGTATTGGCGCAAATTCCCACCATCAGCTAGTTCAAAAATCATATGATACTTATCATATTTTTTGTCTATTGTATAAAAATAGTATAAGTAACGAGCCCTTTGCCAAACGATAGAGACTGCAAATTAGAACATACCCTTGTATAAACCTAGAAACCGAATAATGTTGGGATGTTCGTTCGCTATCCTGTGGTGTCTCAGCTGGCATGTAATGTTCATTTAAAAATTAGTCGATAAGCAAATATGAATATCTGATAAGCTTGACGAATGAAATTTAATAACAACCTCTTCGACAAATCGTTGATGTAAGTCGTCTTGACATTTCTCATGCTTATCAGGAAACAAAATTTTCACGGCGACAGTCATGCCAGACAGACTATTACGCCTTTTGCCAAAGATTGTCTTGGCAACAGTTCTCCGTTTTATTGTTGCCTTATGTACTATTCCGTATGCACCATGACCAATACATTGATCTAATTCTATGTCACTTTGCGGACAGCAATAGATTGAACCTTGTTGAATGCTTGTGTCTAACCATTCTTTGTACGAATCATCAGATGTTTCAGACATTGTTACTATTTGAATGTAATTGCAGATAAGCGGCAACGAAGCATAACTTGGTGTAACCGAGTTATCAGGCGCTGATAATCATTGTTTGATCTGTGATTGGATGTGTGGGGCGTGCAAAACGTTATATAAATTGGACCGGTCAACTAAAGCTGGTATATGTATACTGTATGTATAACTTGTTTTTTCTTAATATGGTAAGAGCGAACTTTATATTGCACGCCGATTAAAAACATAACACCATATGCAGGCAATTAACGTTACGGCGCTATTCATCAAGTAAATTAGTTTACGAGTCTACTGAATAAAAATATTCTGCGGATTGTATATCCGTAACTATAGTGTTCGTCAAGAAAAAAACTTGCTTTGGATATTGCGTTCGACATAATCTTCAAAAGCCCAACTACAGTTTGGTAGACATCGTGAAGAAGGTCAACACATACAACATAGAATGAAAACGAATACAATAATGTTAGCGTTAACTTACTACACTTAGATAAAAAAAAAACGCTTGCTTTCTAACAGTTGAAACGTTTGGTTAGGCATTGTCTGGCGAGTGTAGAGCGTTATTGTTATCTGTTATCGAAATAAAACAGCGACGCATTACAGTCCGACCGTATCAGATTCGTTGTCTAATTTGATACAACCATTCTTTTAGTGACACCTTAAAACAATAAGCATTCATCTCCGCTAACACCAATTTAAGCTATTCATTTCTGTCAGCATTGTAAAGAATTTGGGTTTTTTATATGTAATTAATTATTATAAATTGGACACGAACGTTGGAAGTTTTCGAGTTGAGCGTTACCGTCAGAAAGTTCATATCCTATATATTTGATCAATAAACTGTGAATTATTATTTTTTTAGTGTACTAGCAATAACTATAAACTTGTCAATGATTTGTTAAAACATTGAAATTACAAGAGCACGAACACTTACTATATTTCACTAATGGCTTATATAATACATGTAGTAATAGGCGCTCGCAGTAAAATTCGGTACGTTGTTTGCATACTGATAATTTTACCGCTAATAAGAGCTAACAAGCTCTACCATGATAAAGTTAGTACCAAACTGTCTTTACGTAAACATAGTTACGGATATTTACAGTGCTTACCTTTATTACAATTAGTTTGACGTTAGCAGAGTATTCTTACGATTGCAAACTTGAAAGACATAGCCTTTGTAACAGTGACATGTTTAGTACAGAGCTTTGCTTATGGTATGCAGTCTCAATTATTTATCTTTTTTGAACGCTCTCTTGCAACACATGTACAATGTTATCAAATTATTTCTCTGATATTTATTAGTTAGGCTGACAACTACCATGTAAATTTTAATATTTGTGACAACTCTTTTTTCGTATAATTGATTTTTGTTTGAGAGACTTATCACTACTAGTATTTATTTAATAAACTGCATGGCGCAAATAGTTAACGTAACTTTTACTATAATATTTTTAAACTTACGTAAGCAGCAGTTTATTAATTTTCAAGTGTTACTTCTTCCGCTGTTGTAACTTTCGTAGAGGTTTACAATTTGTCAACGATAACTCTAGAACTCGGACGTGGGTTAGTTGATCCTAAGAGCTCGATAAATATTTTGATTGTGTAGACAATTTTACGTGTTGTATATTAGTTGTAAACGTAAACATAAATATTCCAACACGTTGACATATTTATTGGAGCAAGTAAGAAACTGCATATGCCAATTAATAAATAACGACAATCGAATTTTCCCCCGCATTTTTAATGCCACCTTAATCTAACCAAATGTACGAATGGTCAACGACGTTGATAAATAATCTTCTCTTTTCTTTTAAAAGTTTCCATAGGTAGGAGTAATAAATTATTGTAAATTTATTATGACATAATTCTTAATTGAAAAGTTGATCGCTAATAACAACAAGGCAATCAGATAAAATAAAAAATAATCAATTTATTGCAACAACTTTAGCTATTATAATTAGTTAATACAGTCTAAGTCTGACATTTAAATAATATTTGGATAACTACTATACAAACTACTGGGGTACATGAACAGAATTGTGCTAATAAGATCAAATTTTCATATTTGTATCGGCAAATTGTCTACACGTCCAGGTAATTGAAGCAACACAGGGATAGCCTCCTCGTTGTTTCTCACATGAGTGTAGTCGATCTTATCAAGACTATAGAACGCGTTAAACAAATGTCCCTTGCCTTGATTTCTATAGCTGTTGACAAAAATTTCACCTTGAAAACGATCATTATTGAGTTGGCTCAGAACACCAAATTTGGCAATCGGATCTTGTCTATTTGCATAATGTTCGATGCAATGAATGAGGTTACCAGGGTTCAAGAACTCTCGAGACGCACTAGCAAACGTATATACTTCGAGTTTCTTGAGATCGTCTTGCTTTCCCGTGCGACTCAGTTCGATATATATTTTTTGAATGGCCAAATTCGCTATGATAGCGCCTTGTGAATGTGCAATTAGTCGAACCGTTGCACAATTCTTGTCTCTAAGCGCTTGAAGAATATTATACGCTGCCCAGTGTACTGATATGGTTTGGACACTGAAGCACCTCTGGAGAATGGATTCTATTAAATCCCATATAACACCATAAGACTTATTTAAAATGCCTGTAACTCCTCTACCAAAACGTTTCTCCAGATACTTGCAGTTCTCGTCCAACCATCCTTTATCTACAACCACACCGTTGATGAAAAACCATTTCTCGTCTGGGTATGAGTTTAATGCTGGTGAAGCTGGACGAGTGACGTTTCTGTCCAAAGCGTTCAACATCAGAAGCGGGTAAAATATAAAAATTGGAATTGTCATAATAGTTATCATAGCCTGATATAATGCACTAAGCCAATTTTTGCCATAAAAAAGGTCAAGTTCGCTTGTTGGTTCGTTATCGTCTGGCAATCTGTCGAAGCGTATAGCGAGTATGCTGTTGCGCAGTATGAATTCAACAACAACATCGTAAAAATGTGTCAAAAAGACCCAGGAAATGTCTTTGTTAAGCAGTACCCAAGGATTCTCCATTTTTAATTATTTCACATAAAATTATGCCTGAGCCTTAAATATTCGTACGGCTGGGCCTAATTGGAAATATAAATAACGTGTGTCCCCCCTAATGACCTAGTTTAGTCACATAAAATACGGAGAACCGACTCCTCTGAATGTAGTGCACTAATGGAAATATTGATTAACGGGCAGACTCAACCCAAAACAGAAGGACAAGCAATAACCGTCTCGTTCACAACACAACTAAAAACCTTCACTGTTTTGAATATACTGCGGTCTCGTATGTAAAACCAAAGATGTGTAGCAAATTCCGCCTTCCGCCTTTTTGTCGTTAATTTTATAAGTGCTTACTATTACTCATTTTTAATGACATAATATCCAGGTTTAATATTCTGTAACTTCCAATGCAAGCGTTACACAGATTGAACAGTACATTATCAAGTCTATTATCCGCAGTAAATCACTTACTAATGACGATTTGAAAACGTTTCAACTTGTGTGGGAAAACAATCGTTGAAATTGGTTAATGATGAGCGGGAGTCTAACAAACACTTACTATTGTGGTAGGGTTGCCTTACGTCAAAATGACGATAGCGTGCACATAATACTTTTGTTACCAGAAATGTTAATATTAATACAAACATCTATCGGACCGGAACTGCGGCTTCAGGGGTTACCGATTATTGTAATTTGTGTAATTTCTCGAGCTTGATTCAAGAAACGCAATTGACTACAATCCTATGTTTATTGCTATTGTCACAAACCTCTATGGTAAAGAATATAATTGAGGTAGTCGCTTGTATTTAATTTTGGGATTAATTGTTTGAATCAACCTACAGTAACATTGATTAGTCCAATTTATAGACTTGTGCGAAGAAGGACAATCCGATGAATTATGATGCTGACTAGAAGCTGAATGACCGGATTTGAACATTAATGAACTTGCATCTGGTCAAGCACCTCCTGACGCTTTTATTATACAAAGCGAGATCTAAAAGTGAAAAATAACATAGTTTACGGTTCAAGATTGTTCTTCAGTTACTAAATTTGTATTCGTGCTATAATTATAAAAATATTATATAATTACTACAATAGGGCGAATTTATTGAACGTTTGCCTATTCGAATTATTTTCTTGATTTTCGGTTGTTTACTGCTCACGACTGTTAATGAAGGATTACACTTCTAAACTGTTTTCCTTTAATGCATGGTTTTGGACTAGAAAAATTTGATTGGCTACTATCCGTGATTGAAAAAACCGTAATATAACAAAATTAATGGTCGTCGGAAATTTAAATTTATAATATAGATAGAATTAGCACGCACAATTTCTTAACCCATTACCCAAGCTTATACCTGGATGGGAAAGCGAGCTAATAAAAGCACCCTATTAACCCTTCTGACAAATATAATGTAAAATTACCAGAAAACCAGTTTTAATAACGATATTATGACAAGTTTTAAAATAAAAAGGCTTTCTCAAAGGTTAAAGAATGTTATGTCGTTGACAACATTGATAAAAGCATTACTTCGCACGCAAAATTTAGAAGAGGCGTGGCATCAGGTTGTGCGCATGTCAGTGTCTTAAAATTATGTAAAAAAGCTACCCTCGAGTCAATATATCGGGTCTTAAAATTTAGCTTTTTGAATAAAATCTTTGCTAATTTTGCTTTGAACTTGGATGACAATTAGTGACATTTAAATCTACGATTACGATACGTTGCTTCAGACTATTATTTAACTTCGGATGATTGTATCAAAAGTCTATCGGCTGGGAAAATATATAAAGAATTAACTAATAATCTTGATATCAAAATTTATTAGGATTGTTGTATGTTTATTCGAAATTTGTGTCCAGTCCGAATGGATACATAACTTGCTTGATAACTCATCAAGCAATAGACAATGCACAATAACATGCTGTCCTATCATTTTGTTTTTAAATCAAATCCTCTATATAGGAATAAAAATGGTAGTAAATCGGAATTGCAGATCTGTTAATTTTACACGATTCGTCCAAACTTGATTGACAAGTATTTGTGTCGCGCACCACCTTAAGCTTGGTCAATTTAACCAAGACTAGACGTAGTTGTAAGACTAGTTGTTTAACGGCTCGATGTTGTCGCAAAACAAAAGCTGCTGTCGTTTGCAACCTAACCTGCCACCTCATAATTGTCAATGTTAATAGATACATCGTTCCATACATTATGGCTAGTAGCGTTAATATCGTAATGTCAATAAAATACTTTTATAATGGTGTTACCGATTGTCTTTATGAATCCACACAGAAGCGGTGGCAATTCAATCCTAATCGTCGATGACGGTGTCGTGACGTCACACGTGGGAGAGCGATCGTGTAACCTCCT
This sequence comes from Paraglomus occultum, assembly GCA_910592205.1. Classification (NCBI taxonomy): domain Eukaryota; kingdom Fungi; phylum Glomeromycota; class Glomeromycetes; order Paraglomerales; family Paraglomeraceae; genus Paraglomus; species Paraglomus occultum. Next base: position 12,740 of record CAJVPJ010000565.1, on the reverse strand, counting down.
TGAGATTTAGCGTCTTCCAGCGGCGGCAATCGGCAACGCCTACTAATGCTAATTCTTCTAAAACAGTTAGTGACCTTTTAACAGGATTTGAATACTTACGAATAGTTCGTATCGTATACGTTAATCCGTTGATATTAATATCTATTTAACCTCGAGTATAATCAGCGATTATGATCCGATGGGATTAATTTCGGAAATCTATCGTTTGGAAAGGTTTTCTAAATTAACGCGTTTGTAGACAATTAAATAAATATCCTGCAAAACCGATGTTACTTGCGAACCTAGGGGCAAGATTAAGTCGCAGCTGAGAGTCCGGATTGCGGTTTCGCTACTCTCAGAATCTGGTTGAATTCAATAGAACCACAGGATTTTAACTGACAACGTATGATCAAATCACCAGTCAGAGTTTTATTAGAATACAAGAAGTATTCTATAGGACCGTTTGTATATTCGAATAATAAAGTATTACGTGGACAATCTAATAGCTGAAGATAATCTAAATGTCCGAAGATCGAATGTAAGATGATGAATGATGAAGGAAAACGGCGCGCTTAAATAACTGTTCTTGTCTAACAGAAAAGGTTCAAATTCGGTACATATTGGGAAAGTGTCGCTAATTAATAATGTTCCAATTTTACTCAGCGTCTGTTAGCCTGATATGGTGCGGTTTTGAACCTTTGCGTAACATTTCGGGGCTCGTATTACTTGGTGCCGCAGGACTGTAGATTATTGGCCGCAGAACCGAAGATTCGTGTAACTGAGCGGAAATCTCGGAGGAATACGTCACCGTTAGAGCTTATCCATGACAACGGGAGAAAGTTTTAACACTTTGTCAACGACGCGTCTTTATTACCGGTGAATAACAGAATAAATTTATATTTAAATGCGGTTTTTATTAGAATATGAAAAACTATTGTAAAATAATAAAGTACTGACTAATTCTATTTAGCTGTGTGATATTCTGATTCGTTCAAATCATTTTAATGCATTGTCTATAACAGCTTTAGAGGTCCACCTTAGTTGCGCCTAATAAAGAACATGAAATATAATGCATTGCCTACTACTACTGTTTTAGATGTAGATAGACAAGTCCTCTATTTCCCAATGTAATAGCATCATTTGGTTCAATTTCCAATGATTTGTTCAAATCATTTAAAGCATTTTCATACTGTTTTAGATTTAGATAGACAGCTCCTCTATCACTCAATGCAATGGCATTATTTGGTTCAATGTCCAATGATTTGTTCAAATCATTCAAAGCATTGTCATACTGTTTTAGATTTAGATAGACAGCTCCTCTATTTGTCAATGCAATGGCATTATTTGGTTCAATTTCCAATAATTTGTTCAAATCATTCAAAGCATTGTCATACTGTTTTATACCTGAATGGACAGCTTCTCTATTTCCCAATGCAATGGCATTATTTGGTTCAATTTCCAATAATTTGTCCAAATCATTTAAAGCATTGTCATACTGTTTTATACCTGAATGGACAGCTTCTCTATTTTCCAATGCAAAAGTACTGTGTGGTTTGACTTCCAATGATTTTTTGAAATCATTTAGGGAATTGGCATGTTGATTTATGCTTGAAGAAGTAGTTTCACTATTTCTTAATGTCACTGAGTCACTGTCAAATGACGTAGAAGCATTGTAATCATATAATGCATCACAATACTTCAATCTCTCATATACGTCCTCACACAAAGGCCGCTTATCAGGGTCATCGTCCCAACATTCTGAATACAATTTAACATATGCCTCAGGCGTTCCAGGAAATGGGGGATCGCGAGAGCCATGGCGTCTATACAAGATAATTCTAACACTTTCAATACGGCCTTCACACGGAATTTTTCCGCTAGAAATTTCCCAAAGTATCACTCCGAGGCTAAAGATATCGGATTTCTCCCGGCGTCTATATGACTCGTCCTGAAACGACATAGGATCCTTGTACGCAGGCGTGCCATCGCCATGTGATGTTGTCATTATTTGTTTCAAGACACTTGATAAACCGAAGTCGGTTATCTTTGCGACCCCCGATTGAATAAGAATATTGTAAGAAGACTGGATAAAACAAATATTTGTAAATAACCCAAACAGACTGTATGCAAGCACTCTGAACAAACGTGACAAATACCAAATCTTTGTGAACAATATCATGCGCATGTAAATGTCTCAATCCATTGGTAATTCCTAGAGCTAACTTGTGTTTGTCCTTCCAAGTTAAACCATTGAAGTGTTTCGCCAAGTGCTGACGCAAAGTTCCGCCATCGGCTAGTTCAAAAATCATATGATAGTTGTCATATTTATCTATAGGTGTTAAGAACGTGGGAAAGTAAATATCCGTGCCGTGTCAATCAACGAAACTGCCAATTACAACATACCGTTATATAGACCGATAAACCGAATTATGTTGGGGTGACTGTTCACAAGCATGTGAAGTTTTAGCTAACATACAATGTTCCATCAAATTAGTCGATGCATAATATGAATGTGACAGCATAACGACTGGTAATTAATAGCAACCTCTTTGACAAAACGTCGACGCCAATCTTCTTCACAGTTACTGTTTTCATTAGGAAACAATGTCTTCACCGCGACATTAATGCCAGGGATGTTGTGTTTCTTGCCCAAGACTGTCTTGACAATGTTTCCAAAACGACTTTCCTCTTTTATCGTCGCTTTATAAACCACTCCGTATGCTCCATGTCCAATCTGGAGAGGGTCTAGTTCGATATCACTTCCTGTACAGCAATGGATGTCACCTTCTTGAAGGCTCTTTTCAAACCATTCTTTGTAAGAATCTCTGGTGCGTTGGGACATTGTTAGTAGTGGATGTAATAAACTAAGAAAGACGGCTCAATGGTAATATGTAGCATACTTTGTAAGATGTAATACACGACGTTATTGGACAAGCAGGCTGTAGGGGTTCTATATATGTCTCAGAATTGAGTGAGTGCATAACCGTCTCTGCAAGCTCGCACTATAAAACTAGCAACAACATAGTGGTCCAAAGAATCTTCGAAGAAGTTTTTTGGCTCATCGTAACTGTTCGTATACAGAATGTGATACTTTACAATTTGCGATTGCGTCCGCCAAATCCTTTTATAGCACCATATTGCAAAATAAATCATGAAGCATCATTGACATTTGAGGAGAACCCTCCGGTCTCAAAAAACTTAATGTCATGATAATTGACACCGCCTGTCGTTGAATGCATTTCTAGAACTTATTACTGCAAGCATAAATTTATGGCATAGCTAAATAGGGTTCGCCATCTAATTTCGGTGAATATTTGTCGGTGAGATGATTGTCGGCTTCCCATTAAATATACTGTATACACGTAACAATATACATATCAGAATCTTATGTGCTAATGAAAATGTCCTTGCATTCCATTCATTGTAATCGAGTGTATCTTGCAGTGGCCGAGTGAAGAAGACGTTTAATAATGTTTGGACGTTATTAGATATCTAGAGTTGTACTTACAAGCCCAAAGCAAAGGCAGGATTGAGGGTACATTAAACGTTTATAGTCTGCGGTCAGGGTACCAGTATTCATCTTGCTCATGTCTCTACGTGATCAGTCAGTGTATTTATTATTTCCTCACGTAGCAAATTCTAGTACGAATATTGCTACAACCTTCGGAATGTGAATCGAATAGCTTGCCCCAATTGCACCTCTCATTCCCCCATAGATTAAGTCCTTCGATAGCAGTATTGACCTCTCTCATTCTTATACAGTAATATACATTAAATGTATGTTTATTATTAGTTAAATCAAGCCTTGTCTCTTTAAATCATCGTAGGTCTTCTTGTTAAATACGTTTCCTTCTTCGTCTTCAAATTCCTCCATTGTATCGGCTTTAAATTCGTCCATTTTATTTGTGCTCTTCAGTTTCTCCCATACTGCGATTGAATAGAATATTAGTTGATACGAATAGTGTTAGCAGTAATACTAATTTCAATCATCACTTACATGCGTATGCGTCTTCTATTAGTGTTATTTCGTGGAAATGTCGAGTATTCGGAATACCCAAACACCTCATTCCATGAGCATGTCGCCACTCCTGATTGAAAAATAAAACTAAGGGGGTTATCATTGAACGTAGACGAAGATTGCATAGATACCTTGTACTCACTTGAAAATGTCGATCGAATGCTTTTCGTCCCATGTAAACGTAGTTCCCACATATTTCACACGGATACTCTACGCCTAATCCATGTAATTTATATAGCCAATATGGAATCGGCTTTCCATCCCATCCAAGCGGTAACTTAAGAGGATTGTATATTTTGTCTTCATCTTCGCTCTCACTCTCAACGTCATCAACTTCTTCAGCTTCCAATTCCATCTACGAGTAGGCAAAAAGTTAATCCGATTAATGATCTTTTTCATACCCCTTCACTCGCACGCGCGCGTAATTGTACCAACTCACCCTGCGCTCTCTATCAGTCAATGCTCGTTTCCTCTCTACATTGGCTTTAGTATCTTCGCGTTGTGTTCCAAGTATCTCGGCATATTTTTGTATTAGAGCTTCGGTAAATGCAGTCAGTCTTTCTTTATTCTCTTTTTCGTCTTCAGTTTGTTTCCGTAATTTCTCCCGCGTTTCATTATCTATTTCAACAACACCTTGTTCCATCATTGCTTTAGCTGCTTTTATATGCTTCTTACTCTTCAAATGAGCGTCATACACTGTTCGCTTAGCATATGATCTCCGACCTATGGTATTAACATACGCAGAGACAGTACGTAATTGATTACTTGTGACGCTCGGTAGACAGACACTAAATGGCTAACGCTAAATAGAGAGAAACTCAAACAAAAAAAAATCAATACGTACAAGCAACGCAGAATAAATCACTTGTCAACTCGTCTTGACCGAATCGTCGTTCCCATCCTGGGAATTTGCCTTGTTGCCATCGAGCATTAAATTCATTTTCTGTTTGTTTGCGTATTTCATCTAAATTAGAGAGTGGTTTTACCCGGGCAAAGAAGCCTTCTAGGTATGCCTTTAACTCGTTTAAATACCTGTAAGCAAGTGGCGCGGGTACAAACGGAATGAATATAACAATTAAATCATACAACCAATATGCAGTCTACGAAAAGGTATTCCGAACAACCCGTTAGTAGTCTTCAACTTACTCAACATATTCGCCGTTCTTGTATTCTTTGGAATATTCAGAAAAATGATCAAATTCACTTATATAACTTAAATAATCCAACTTCTTCACTGCCTTCAAATTAACATACTTCTCATGAAGAGAATGAAGATCCAAGAACCGACCGAAGGCTTCTTCACCAGAAAACAGTTTATCAAGGTCATCATCCTCGTTGCTCTGCTTGGCTTGATTTATAAACTCCAATTCTAGCGGCTCGACTGTTTCGTTAGGATACCGTCTGTGATAATCTTTTATAGCTCTTAGTCTCGCATAAAATTCACTGAATTCTGAAGAACCAGACAAAGCATCTATTTCAGCTTTACGGGCTCTAGGTGAAATGAAAGATATCAGCATATCGACAAAGAGCAGGCAATGAAACTATCACCAAACTTACCCATCAGAATCATCGTAAAGTTCGTAGAGAAACTTACTCCGAGAACTGATCCTGTCAAGAAAATCGCTTACACGATGCTCTCTTGTTAGTCGTTCTTTGTGCTTTAAGCAGACGTAAGTTAGTACAAGTGCCAAAAGTCTTGACGTGTCGAAAACGATTATTCGTTACGTACTGATTTCGGATCTCTCATAAACTGATCTACTATGGCTTGTTCCAGTCGCTCAATCTCTTCGTGAGCTTTACGTTGTTGCTCTAAAATACTTTCCATAATGTACGATTAGCAGATCACAAATGAGGTTTTTTGGTGTCAAAAAATTTAAATATTCACTGTGGCGTAGTAGGGGTACGAATTTTGTTAGTATTAGGCGCCACTGATAGAGATGTTTCAATGTGGGAAATTAGACAGTCAATATATAACCATACTAGAGTACTTGTGACAATACGTATGGTGAGCAATTTGAAAATTACAAAGAATATTAATACAGCGTATAGGAAACAATACATTATTTCTTAACATAAGCAGGGAAAACGTGAATTTCTGCTCCATTGATTCGTTTTTATGATATTATTAACTATTTATATGCATTTTTTTCGACGCATTCTATATTTTGGCTCTAAACTTCAAACCACATTGCGTCTCGTAGGGGCACTGACTCATTAACACTTATGTTTTGTTCTTAGAAAACAGAGAAATTTAATTTGCGTAGCATCTTATAAACTCTTTATTTAGCAAATTATTTTCCAATCACTTTATTCAATGTTTTTAACTATAACATTGTTTCAGATATTTGACGCTTTTTTCACTCACAGCTGCATCGGTGTTTTCCAGCTTCTTCTCACGTTATTTTTACTCTATCTTATTAACTCTTTTATAATTCTTCTTCTCTTGATAAAGTAAACTAAGAGCTCCATACAACATTCCCAGGGTAAGTTCGTCGTTGGTAAACAATTCTTCCATCCCATTTTGGAAAACTTGCCGGGTTAAGTAAATTTTTCTAATACCAGTATATTTTGCACTTTATTTAAAATGTTATCTACAGTATTAATCAAAGTTTCTTCTTCTCGGTTCGAGTTATTTTTTATTTATTCCAAATAGTTTGAGTCCGAAGTGTTGATAGTAATAGAATTTGTTGTTGTCACGTTTAGACGAATAGAGTTATTATTATCTTTTTGAGAGAATTTATTACGTATATAGTTATTTTTAATTTCTTTTATTTAAGTTTAAAAATTAAAGCGCAATACTTATCGAAATTGGATGAAAAGCTAATAATAACGAGAAAAATTAACAAAAGTTGAAATAATGGGAAGATTTAGTTTAAATCTTTATTCGCTACCAGGCTGGACAAGTACCGTATACTACCAAAAATAAACACTCCTCGAAATGAGCATCCTCACATCATACGCACGTACAGTACATATGCTAAAAATAAGCAACTCCAAAAATTATAACATAAAGAATAAAATTTACAAATTAAAGAAATAAAAATTTGTTTAACTACTCTTTATTATCATTTATCATTGCTGAATTTTCTTATCAGAATTCGCTGTGTCGTCATTACTAACTGCTAAGTTATCTAAGGTATCCGATATATGACAATCTGGTCGAAGCTCGTGTATTTTGCGAGTAGACGTCTGGGAGGGAATAAAATACAAAAGTGATAAATTTGAGTAGTGACATAAAAATTCATTGTGTATCTCAAATAAGTAACAAGTTGGTTACTGCTGAAAGGTAAACCTCCACTTTCCTGGTGTCTTTATCTTTTGTAATAAAATATTTATATCTGTTATTCATTATTGGAAACGTTGTCGTATTATTGTTAGTTCTTAATTACGTTGATGTAAGAAAACCCCTAGTGATTAATAAGCATGTTACAGAATAATTACGACCTAAGAAGCAGGCATGGATTCGATCATTGTTTATATTATTATTCTCTGAATTAGCACACATTGTAATTTTTCGCGACTAATAAGACAAGTAGCAACGTATTCGTTTATTGATGGTCCTTTGGCATAATATTTTGGTGAGTAATAAGAAAAATGTGAGAAGTGTTCGGTTCGGAAAGACTGAATATAAGACCTTACTATTACGTATAATACAAAAAAAAGTTTGTATAGCACTGACAGTTTTACATATTCATTAGAAGGTTGATGCTCGTTCAATACAACAAAAGTTATTCTGAATCTATTATTATTGTGTATTTATCTTTATGTTAAAATGTTATTTCATCAATGAGGGATATGTTCGTTTCATAATCGCTTCATTGATCGTCTCAATAATCGTCTTGTAATCACCGGATAGCGTTATAATACTATTGTAGAATCGATGCCTCACCCGTTGTAAGCTACCAATGCGAGCGAATTAATTATTACAAAGTGTCAGCTTTCAGGCAAATTTAAATTTGTGGAGCATTGGTGGAACAACAAAATTTATTACTGTACTGTATATAGGAAAAAGTCCCCCTACTTTTCTTTCCTTACTGATCAGAATAAAAACCGCATCCATAATTACTTGATAACCAATATGGATAACCCCACCGTCCGTGTATGGTCACTTTACTGTTTTCAGAAGAATGTTCTGAGTAATTATCGCTATCAGCCTCATATTCTTCGTCTTCATCAACTTTTTCACATTCTTCATTATCCGTTTCATCGTCTTCTTCGCCATCATCTTCATCATCTGCGTCGACACCTTCTTCTTCATCTTGCTCATGAGCTTGCACATCATGTTTAACAGTTCTGCTACTTGCAGAACTCTCATCTTCTTCGTCAGTTTGTCGCCTGGCAAATTCTACTCCACGCCACATGCTAAATCTCGATGACGGGTAGGAAAAATCTTGGACTTGTTCAGTCAAGAGAGATGGACGAAAGCTTATATCCTCTCTACATACATCGTTTTCCGATTCCCACCCGTCGCTATTCCACAACTTCCTAACGCTTATTCTAATCTGCTCTTTTTCCTCTTCGCCTATCCGCCCCAAATTGACAAACACTTCTACTGCATCAATGACACAAAGCATGTCTCCTTCGTAAAGATCTTCGGTATCAATATGACTCAGATCCACTCCAACAATCTTTTCAATTGTCTCAAAAACCATCTCAATGTTCTCGATTTTCTCCTTTTTCGTGACAGGTCTGCGATGAAGATGTGGAAGTCGGCCAAAGAGCAACTCGAAAAGGGTAGGATAAAGTGAAGGCGTGCAATCAAGGAGAGACGAGAGCGAAAGAGAAAAGCGCAGGACAGAGAGGAGGTGGATTAACGAATTGAGGCAAACTTTTAACGAAGACGTTATCGAGGGGAAAGAAATGAGTTGGTTACTCGCTGTTTCCACTAAAATAGTCTGTTCTTACTTACCTTCTTCACGTTCCTTTACATATCTATTTGATAAATCCTCTTCGCTGTTGGTAAAGCTTATAGTCGAATCATAATGTGATGTGGCCGATGAACATTCACTCCGGCTTTGATACATTACTCATCATGTTGAGATCAGAAATTAATTGCAAGCGGACGTAGCTTTCATTGTGATTGGATGATTTTTTTGATAAAATTTCATTGGTCGATCAGACATTTCTGACATCCCGTTCAATACCCTCTGTGACAATAGTGACATTTACCCGAAAAAGCTATGAAAAAGCATTCATAACGGTCTGTGTACCCACGGGTTAAATCACAATACTGTTCAGCTTTTGTTGAAGGCGAAATTTCCTGTTCCAACTAATAGTAATAGAAGTATACCCGGCATTTTTAGCAATAAGTATATTAATATTAGCAAGCGAAATACCACTACTACTACTTATATAAATTATATTGTTTACTAACAAGCTGTCTATTAATGATCAAACTATAGAATTAAATATAACTGGCATTATCGTTATTACTTTGATGTAAAGTGACTGTTATTTGCGAAAGCCAAAACAATTTGAGAAACGCGTGTTGAAACATGCTGTCACTGAAGTACAATTACATAGTTATACTTAGCGTATATTAATATGTTGTATTAGTATGTAAATGCCGTAACCATGTAAATTACGCATTTACATATGTAAATGTCGTTACGGAATTTACATACGAACATATACATTGACTGTTTACACCTACTTGATGTATCAAGTAAGTATTGCTTGTCTAATTAACGCCTTTCCGTATAATCCGTCCAAGACATTACAAACTTACGGATGATTTGAGTATCTGTTTAATTAAAAATGACACTTTTCAGTAAAATTTTCTAATCCAGTAAGCTGGAAGCAAGAGAAAATATTACAGGCTGAATCAAATAATCATCCTGACTTGATAAACTTTATTGATAATTTATTTATAATAAAAACATTCTGATTTCAGTAGTAATTAATAATAAACTTTACAATTTGGCTTTGTTTTCTAGTTTGAGTAGTTTTGCTATATTTCCATATAAAAATTTATCCTTTATCTCGGAACTCAAACCTAATGCGTCCACTTGTTCCATCGTAGCTTTCCAACTGAGTTGGGGAAAATTACTACCATAACAAACTTTATCCTGTCCGTAAGTCTTCATATAGTGGACAAGTTCTGGGGGATAGTATCGAGGAAGCCAGGCGGAAGTATCAACATAAACATTAGGATGCTTCCAACAAACACTAATCATTTCGTTTGTCCAAGGATAACCGACATGACCTCCGACAATTTTCAGTTGAGGAAACGTTATCGCAACTTCATCAATATAGGGAATAGGTCTGCCTGTTTCAGAAGGACATAATGGACCCGTATGGCCAATTTGAGTGAAGAAAGGGATATCAAGTTCGATACACTTTACATAGAGAGGATAGTAATGCTTGTCGTTTGGTGGAAGATTCCACAACCACGGAACAATTCGAAGACCCTTGAAACCTAGTACGTTGACGGCTCTATCCAATTCTTTCACAGCACCAACTGGGTCAAGCAAATTGACGCTAGCTATTCCAATAAATCTGTCGGGACGCTTTTGCACCCATTCGCCTACCATGTCATTAGTGATAACCGCCCTTCCAGGTCTATACCAAGCATTTAAACATATTTTATCTACGCCAGCTTTATCTATCAGTTGAACGGTCTGTTCGATCGTGAGACCCTCCGTCGGTAAAGATGTTTTAGATAGTTGCAAGAGTCGGCCAGCCTCTGGAACATATTTCAAAAAGTTTGGGTGGGGAAGGTTGCTCCACGCATCGATGGAACCATGTTGTTTGGTAGTCATGATAGTTGGCTAATGGAATGATCTACAATCGAGGTTATTACCGAATTTTCGTTATGCCGAAGAAGGAATTCTGCCTTCCCTCATAATAATGAATTAATCGTAAAATTTTATCCCGTGATAAACCTTAGAATAGTGATTGGCTACAGCAGATGAGGATCATATGGTACAGGTCCCGAAATAAACTACTCAACTTTCAAACCCCTAAGACTTCTGTTTAGAGAAAAACTAATCTGTAAGAATGGTAGAGCATATGAAGCAGAACAAAAGTTACGGTTTAAAATTTTAACCAACTAAAAAAAATTTAGGCTTAAGTTTTTCTTAAGTTTCAAATGAAAATTTCGGAGTGCAACTTTGTGTGTAACATTTTCCATTATCCGATAAAGCGATAAGTATTGTTCTCGTGTTATTATTGGTAACATTCTTTATTGTTTTATCAATGCCTCGACCTACTGAAAGAAAAGCCGCACATAAACAAGTGTCTCGAGATAATAATAAGAGAGGCAAATTTGTTAAAAAAAATGAAACCAAGCTGATTGATACAGTATCAGGCACGATTGAATTAATAGAGACGGGATTGAGAGACGTTTCATCAGGTGGAATACGATGAGGTAATGTTGATTCGGCGACAGAACAAGATATCTGGGACAGGCTTTCAAAGGCCAATCTTTGGTTGAAGTGGAGAGCGGATACAAGTTTAGAAAAAAGCAGACGTGGTCCTTATAACATAGGGAAAACACCAAAATCGACGTATTATGATAAATGGGGGCCGAGTGGTTTATGGACAGCGGCTGCAAAGGGAGGTCCAAAATTAGAGAGGGTTTTTAACCAAGTAGCTGCAGGAAATGTTCAATAATACAAGACGTCTTATCAGATGAGGAGTTTGCTTTTGCCATCGGAGGAAATTTTCAATAAAATGGGTCACGTTTGTATTTTTTTTTCTCCCAAAATTTCATTGTGAGTTGAATTTATTGAACGTTATTAGGGAGCAGTCAAACGATATGCAAAAAATAATTGTAAATTATACATGGAGTAGATTACAAGAAACAATTCGTAGATTTGCACGAAAAACGTGGCGATATATGGAATTGTACAGACACGAAGTTACACCTAAGTTAGCAGAATATGCCGCTAAAAAAAAAATAATACACAGGAGAATCTCCGAGAATGTATGGGAAGAATTAAGTTCCCTAACAGAGATATTTTTTGTAAAACTGATTTGTTCAATCAAAATGCTATTTCTAAGTATTTTATTGAATAATTATCATGTAATTTATCGGACCGTTGGCTTTTAGATAAACGAGTACGGTATATTAAGATTTTAACTAGCCGTCATGCCAATATCTTTGATCGCATGATGTCAGTCATATTGCGTATTCCACCTGTAGTATTATGATATTCGCACGTTGTGTTCAATTATACAATTTTCGGTCGGAAGGCAATTATAAAATCGACAATTATTTCGCAGACGTAATGTTTCGCCGACAAGGTCATTTCACTGGCAGGTCATTTCATCGACAATCATTATTTTACCGGCAATCAAACATTCACCAACATTATTTCGAAATCATTCTTTTTTGGTAGTTGACTGTTGGTGAAATAATTGTCTTGTCGATGAAACGACCTGTCGGTGAAATAACCTTGTCGGTGAAATGGTTGTCGGCGAAACATTGCGTCTGCGAAATTATTGTCGATTTTATGATACGAACCCTTTTTATTTGGATACGAGTAGAGGTACATCGAAGAAGCGCGCGCACGTTAAATAAATAAATTTTAGACTCAACCGCAAAAGTAATCACCGGAATAGAGCGTGGGTTGAAGCTAATTAGAACATTCCCTTGTCGACGAGCATGCCTAGACTGCCGACCGCAACATTATGGACATTTTTAAGTGAGAATTTTTTGATACTAGCTGATGGGTTAGCCTGATTTCAGATTGGGCTAATGGACAAATTAGGCCAGAGCAAATATAACAAAAATTTACCA